>JAULKM010076097.1:0-11759 GCA_032355605.1 Rubia tinctorum
ATTGTCTAGAAAAGTGAAGAACTTACCATGAGGGATGAGGGATTGACGCGTACATTTGCTGATGATGAAGCAAGGAGAACGAAGGATTGACGCGCAGATTTGTTGACGACGAAGCAACGGAGACGAAAAATTACTGTACACTTTGGCATTCCCCTTTTATATTATAGAGAGATATAATAGATAATGATAATGATAATAATAATAATAAATAATAAATAATATGGTCATGGAAATAGTCTATGTGGTGGTTATTGCCCAACCCAGTAGCGCAAACGGAAGAGTTTGCTTATGTTCTTACATTTGCTTGTGTGTGTTAAGTATAACGAGAATTTGAATGTTTGCAATTTTGTGGCTCTGAGATTGAAATTTCTTTTGGATCCTTGCTTCTTTTAGTAATTTGTTTGTGTCACACTAAAATTTAAACCTAATTAGATTGCACTCTGGATGCTTTGTTCAATCAATGCTAATGCGTGCCTTTGTTAAGTGCAGGGACATGGTATGCTTTAGCTAGAGAAGTTTTTGAATGCAGGGGATAATGTCATCATTTTCTCTTGATCAGGTATGTCATTTACTACTTTTGTGGGTTTTTAGTCAGTGATTTCTTGTGAAATGTTGTTTTTGTTCATCCAATGATCGAGTTCTGATTTTAAAACAATGCAAAGACAAAAAGAAATAATTTTATATACCATTCTTCGAGTGCAGGTAATGCGGAGTCTTCCTGAATGTTTTCCATGGAGAAAAACGTGGTGCCCTGTGTTAGATTATGAATCATTCCTTGATGTATGTATTAATCGGTGTAGCTGCCTTGGTTAAAAGTGTTTTTTTTATTCTCTTAGTGTAGATTGATATGAGTGAGTTTTAGCTTCCATAGTAAATAGTAGTGTTGAGTATTCATTGAATTCAATTCGCACTTTTTTTTCTATATTTTAGTGCAATTTTTTGTGTTTTAATATATATATATATATTGATCTCTATTTTTAAAATAAAAAATAAAACTTGTGCTGTTTTTTATTGATCACCTATTTACTAACACCAGTTCAAAATAGTATAGGCACTAGTATTTCGATCCCTTTGAATACCGGTGTCTAAGTATAGCATTGCTGGAATGTGGATTTTCTACACTAGTAATCTATACTAGTGCTGATAAATACTTAGCACCGGTTCAATTTTATTTGCACTGATATACCTAGCACCGGTAAAGAATGATATGCAAGATTCACTTTTATTTGCACTGGTACACCTAGCACTGGTATCACATGCAGGTACAAATTAGTTCTCATAACCAACATGGGATACCATTGAGTATAAACCACGTACAAGCATCGTTGTACTTACGAACCAATATTCGAGGGGGTCAAAATACCAGTGCCTATGTGGTGAATTACCGCTGCTATTGTACCTGTCCTGCAGTGGTGGCCCCTGTAAGGATAGTAGAAACGGTGTGTATTTATGGAGGAAGAAGTTGTGGGAACATCTAGTGATGAGAGGGTTTCTAACTAGCTACACTTGCTGGGTATGACACGAGGAAGATTGCGAAACATCTCGTACAATAGATTTGGATAAGATGAATGTGGGCGATGAAATAGATATGTAATTGCGGAATTGGATGAATGGTGGATTATACTATTAGAGAGTTTGAAGGTAAACCTAATGCCCTACAAGCTCTACATGACGACAAGAGGTTGCTATTGTAGGAGGTTCAAAACACTCGATTTTGAGTGCCACTTTGCGATTAATGAAATTGAAGCCCAAATTTGGATTTTGAGTTCCACTTTGAGATTAAAGAATTTGAAGGCTAAATTTGGATGGCGCGATAAGTCGATAACATAAACTCTCAAATTGCAAAGGGAACTCTTTTTGCTGCTGCTCGTGGGCCGCCGCCGAGGGGCTTTTCTACCGCCGATCTTCTTTAGCTATCTCCGTCGAGCTCCTCTCAAGTGCATTGCTTCTCGCCCACAGCCACCATTCACTCTCACGCCACCAGATCTACCTTCCATCACTATGGTCTTCGTTCTATATTGCTTCCTTCGTCCACGGTGGTCTTCGTCCGCTATTGCTTCCTTTGTCTGTAAAGTGGTCTTCAAACTGTTATTATTGTACTATGTAGTTAAATATAATTTCTCTCATGTTTATTTTGCTTCAAGGTTGTCGGTCGCCTCAGGTTTTTGACAATTTTTTAGGGCCTCAAATTTAAGTTCTGAATTTGAAACCTATTACGGAGCCTAATTGAAGGCGGTTTTTGAACCACCTTTAATCGATTTTGATAAAGGCTGAGCTAGAGAAGGTAGTTGTAAACTGCCTTCTCTGGTCGGATATAACCGCTTTTAATAGTGGGGTTTTTACTAGTGTGAGCATTGGAAGAAATTTCTTGCACTTTATCTCATGTTTGGCTCTGGACTCCAGTTTTTGAGGTTAATCTTGTTGACTGGGAGAATTAATCCATTTGATAATATGAGTATCACACATAGTTCTTCGCCTGTTATGTTGGTAATCTACAATCTTCTATTTTTATTAACAATGAAATGCAAGTATGTGTTATTATATATGATGTTTTCAAGACCAAAGCGACCGTGTAATTATATAGATGTGTACCTTGCTTATATTGTTGATGATTGATTAACATTATTTAATGTCAGTGTTTGAACTTGTGATGGTAATGTTGAATATTTCTTCACACTAAAAGCTTTGTTATTTTGCACCATTAATGATTTCCCTGCCTATGGGAATTTGTCTGAGTGCTAGATGGAAGGACATTAAGCTTGTCCTGCGTTTGAGAACTATACTTCTGTTAATTTATTGAAGCATGATTATAAAGATGTTTATCAGAGATATAAGAGGTTTCTCCCTGAGGGGCACCCATGGTGATTGGTGATGTAATGGTTTAATGAGGGAGCGGAGACTAGACAACCACCTGTACCATTAAATAGTGTCCAAGTTTGTGAAACTGTTAAGAATATGCCCAATGACTTTGGGAAGAATAAAAGGAAAGCTTCCATTAAAGGAAGTTGGAAGAAATGTTCAATGTATTTTAGACCACCCTATTGGGAGCATTTGACGTTAGACATTGTCCCAAATTCGCATATTGAGGACATCGTCTGTGATTCTTTGGTTGGGACGTTGTTTAATACCCTTAGGAAAACAAAGGATGGGTTGAAGGCTCAACTTGATTTTGGTTAGATGGTAATTAAGAACAACTTAGGGCCAATGAATATCGGTGATGATTGTAATTTGTCTCATGCTTTCTATTCTATGCCTCAATTGAAGAAGAATTCAATTTGTGAGACCCTTATTAGTGTGAAGGTCCCTTGGGCTTATTCATCCAACATAAGTACACGCATGTATTGATATAAATCTCTTTGCGAAAACTCTGGATTGCAGAATATCAGATCTTTATTTAATCGGAGAATTCACCCAACTCAGTATAAATGCACGAAGAAGCAGCGTCTAGCCCGCAGGGTACATCAAACCCCGACTTGTTATCTAAATAGCCCGCATGTTTAGATCACAAGGGTTCCTGATAAGCGCCTAGCCCGCAAGGTACACTTAAAAAGAAGATTAAAACTTAAATAGCCCGCAGGTTTAAGCAACAATGAAGATAATGAAAATAACTCAAAATTCTGAATATTTGATTCATAAAGGTGTGCTATAACCCATGGCTGAACCCTCTTTTTATAGAGGTAAAATTCGAGCTCATCAAACCCTAATCACAATCAGAATCTAAATCAATCTCATGGCAGCTTAAGGAAGCTAAAATCATATCTAACTAAAATACCAAAAATCAAACCCTATAGCCTTATTCTCGGCTGCACCCTGTCTTAGAATTAGACTAGAAAATATTACCTTATCTAATCTTACCAAATCTAATTCTAATCAGAATAAAACTGAATATGCTAAACCTTAATAGAATGTCATTATTTTCGAACAGATCCATAAGCCCACATGGCCAAAACTATCAGTCCAAAACCCAAAAATAAAATTAATGTTATAATGATCACACTACCTCATTAAAAAACCCAATGGAAAAAAGAGTATAGTGTTCTTCATCATGTCTTCAGGTAATCGACAAACTTGAATAAGTAATCCAAGCGCTTGCCGACTTCTTCATTAATTCTTCATTATGAAGGCGATCAATAAAAGCATTCAATGCAGCATCTATAAGCTTCATTCTTGACCTTGTCATAGGTCTAGCCACATCACTTAGAGGATCCCAAAAAAACCCTTGAATGTTTGATCAAGCATATCATCTAATCTAGGAATAGGATGACAATACTTAATGGTTATCTTGTTTATAGCACGACAATCAATGCACATACGCCAAGTTTTATATTTCTTTGGAACTAAAATGACAAGCACAACACAAGGAGATAGATATTCGCACACATACCATTTATGTAGTAACTCCTCTACTTGTCATTGTAGTTCCTTTGTTTCTTCAGGGTTTTATTTGTATGCCGGATGGTTAGGGATAACCGAACTTGGAATCAGGTCAATCTGATGTTCAATGCCACACAATGGAGGCAATCCATGCGGCAATGCTTCAGGAAAAACATCTTCAAAATCCTGTAACAACTTAGCAAACTGTGGAGAAACATGTACATGCATATCCTCATTGGCGAGTAAACTCTCTCTAAAATGTAAGATCAGAACATGAGAATGAGTAGAGAAAACACGAGTTACGTACCTTATAGATGCATAAAATGATTTTCCAGTATCAGAAGGAAAATCACGTTTCATCATGTATATAGATGGTGAAGGACATATATCTGAAGTTAAAACCTTTCGCGATTTTCCAGAATCATTCACAGTCATACCTGACTTACCTGTGATATCAAACCCTTTGTTAGGGTTAAAACCCTTAGGTTTTGCGCCGTCCAATGCCTTGTGGCCGATCGAATTCCTAGGGTTTGAATCAAAACCATCTTTGTAGTCGTTTGACTCCCTCCTAGGGTTAGGGATAGGTTCGGCCACTTCTTCCTGCTTAGTCGCATACTTTTCTTTCTCATTTTTCATGTGCCTCTGAGCCTCAACAACCTCAACAGGAGATAATGGTAACAATGTATACCTGGTTCTATCCTTAATCACAATAATCTTGTTAGAATAACCATCATGTACAGTTCCACGACTAAATTTCCATGGTCTTCCAAACAAAATATAACTAGCTTCCATAGGTATAACATCGCACAAGATAGTATCAAGATATTTCCCAATCTTAAAGTTAATCATGCATTTTTTGTTTACTCGAATCTCACCACTACCATTTAACCATACAAGTTTATAAGGTGATGGATGAGCAACAACAGGTAAGGACAATGATTTAACTAAAAGATTAGAAATAGTATTAGCACAAGAACCACCATCAATGATCAACAAACAGTTTTTATCTTTCACAAGGCAACAAATATGAAAAATATTCATTCTTTGTACCTGACATCTGCGAGTTTAGTACTCTCAAAGTTACATAGTTACCTTGTGTTTCAGGACCTTGCTCACCGTGATCATCTATGATGAGTTCATCATCTATCTGTTCATTATCAAACTCTTCAAGAGGAGGCATATCTGCAAACTTGTCCTCTTTTTCCTCTTCAATGGTGGTTAATACCCTCACATGAGGACAGTTACCGCGAACATGTCCTTTTTCTTTACAATGAAAACATGTAGGAGTGTTAACAGAAATCGAATTTGAAGAAGATACCCGAGACTTACCTGAACTCCTTGATGATTGTTGGCTCAAAATATGAGGATCCATCTTCCTCTCATTGGAAAACTTTGGATTGGAGAAGATTTGACCAGTGCCTCGGCCTCCCATGGTCGTGCCTCTCCCTCGGCCTAAATTGGAATTTCCGAAATCAAACCCTAATCGTTGACTTGGAAATTTGACTTGAGGTCTCTTTGGCAGAAGTGTGGACTCTACTAATCTCACTTTCATCAATGACGAGTTTTGAAGTCTAATGGGTGTCTGAAGATTCTCCCTTAGACCTTCAATGAAACGATTCTTGATGAACGAGTCGTCTTCTTTCATACCGACTCTCCTCAGGTCAATTCCAAGTCTTGCCAATATTCATCAACCGTTCTAGACCCTTTCCTCATATTCGCCAAATAAGAATGTTGCTCCATCAAATAAGTCGGTGGAACATGATATGTGCGAAGTTCGGTATTTAGTCTCTCCCAGGTGGAGATTGGTCTCTTTCCAGCAAACTGTCTCCTCTTTAACATTCTTCCACCACTCAGCAGCATAATGAGTGAAGTAATACTGCGCCACCTTAACCTTCTCTTTCTCCATATAGTTATTCAAATCGAACAGATTCTCAATCTGTCTCTCCCAATCAAGGTATTTTATCGGATTATGTTGTCCATCAAACCAAGGGATTTCATACTTCAATCCCTTTATTTCTCGAGCAGAATCCGACCCAGACCCTGAATCCTAACTATCATGAGATCTTCTCCGGGAAGAATGTTTTTTGTTGTGGCGGTGTTTTCTAGAGGAACCACTTCTCGATCGTCTCTCTGACTCAATCGATTCTTCATCTGAACTACCATGGCCCTGAAATTTTTGAACATGAACTTAGGGGTCTCTTTTCATGGCCATGGATTAAGGAGTGGGAGGTGCGGCGGTGTCAATTTTGCACGCCAATCTCTGCATCTCACTCATCATGGCGTTTATAGTTGCAGCGAAGTGACCTGGATCAAGAGGATCATTTGGCTTAAACCGATGTCTCTCCCAACTATAATTTGCCTCATCTCTGGGTTATTCAACATGCCTACTAGTAGACAGATTTGTAATAGGGAAGTAATTTGGATCTTTAACATAAGGCGGGACGAAAGGCTTATCATCCGCCATCTTCACTATCTGCTAAGAAATAGCAAACGATTAGAAATAAAAATTCCCCCCTGCCCTTTGCTTGGTAAGGTCACTCACCAAGTGTATATATCTCGCAACTCACAAGGTGAAGGCTTACAAGGGGACAATTCAATCAAAACAGCCGCAAATCAAAGCAACTGTAGGGTTAAGTACTGCAGAAAGTAATTTGAAATTTAAAAATATAAAAACTCAGGAAAAAGGCTCTAGAAACTGGAATTCCAAATTCTACAAAGAATAAGGAATGCAATTAAATTTTAATGGCTTAAATTGGAGCTATATCGAATAAATTATGATCAATATAAGAATGCTCTATATAGGCTTAACAAAAAATTCCGATAATGAAAAACGATTTCCTAAAATCAAATAGGATTAAGAAGTTTAACCCCAAATTCTTCAAGAAATCTAATTTACCTGCAACCTTGCTGATCAAGATGTTTTTTTATTCAACCCCTCTATATATAGAAATTCAACTTCTCCGCTCTCAACTAGGAATTAGTTCTCCGTTTCCTTTCTTGAACCGGATTTTTCTCTCTTGCTTTCTCTCCTTTCTTTTGCAGTTATAAATCAAGCTCTTTCTCACAAATAATTCACACAAAACCATATTCTGATTTTCCAAAATTATTCAGCCGTGCACTTTTCAAATTTTTTCCAAAAATTGCAAAACAACCCCCAAACTTTCTAAAAATTACAAATAGACCCCAAATCTGATTTTTTTTTCCAAACCCAAAATTTCCGATCTGGTTTTCCCAAATTATGATCTCCTTTGTTTTGATTTTTAAATTTTTTTTTGGAATAGTTTAAGCCTATATAAAACTTGGAAAAGAAATCTGCGACAACTCCCTCTTGATTCTAATGAATTTCGAGGTACTCAAGATCGTAGGGATCAATAATATGACACTTTATTTGGAAAACAACACAAAGACTCTTTTTTATATACGTGTAATTAGAAATCAAGAATAATTCAAGACTACGGAATCAAAGAATGATAATGAAAGCAGGTAGGATTATGAGCATGCAATGATTTTTCTGAAGAATTGACGAAAAAATATCAGAAGCACATAAACTGTATAAGCTACTTAGATCTACGAAACTGACCGAGAGGTGAAGGCGGATATTAATAAATAGTAATATTACTTGAAATTGTAATTAGATTAGAATTCATTTTCTAGTCTGGTATAGGGCTTTTGTACAAGTATATATAATGTACCCCAGAGCACGAATACAAACACACAATTATTACCCCATAAATATTCTTCATGGTATCAGGGCCTAAATTCCTGAAAACCTAAATAATTCTAGCATATTTTCTTAGTTTCCGCCACCGATCGTCGACCGCGTGTTGATTCACGCACCGCCGCCTCCGTCGTCCGCCGCTCGCCTTACATCGTAGGTTTACCGTCCGCCGCTGCTACTCCCTAGCCTCTGCTGCCGCTGATCCATTATTTCCATCTGTGAATCACCGCCAATTTTCCCAGCCGCGCATCGATCCATGCATTGCCGTCCAGAACTGTCGTTGTCGAGTCCTTGCCATTTGTTGCCTCAGCTGCCGATCTACCACCGTTGATCTGCTGCTGAAATAAAACCGTTGATTGTTGTTCGACCGCGCGTATAATTCACGCGCTGCCATCCCAAATTTCCGTGGCTGCTATGTACGTCACGCGCCACCATTATCGCTTCCTACCGCTGATCTGCTTCCGCCGCTGATTCGCAATAATGTCTGCTTCTGGTTCTAGTTCCGGTTTCGATGCTACTGAAACCGAGGCTAATAAATTACAAAACATCAATGCCACCGATGTTATTGCAGCTTTACTCAAACAGTTGCAATTGCAATCTGGCATTTGGGGTTCTGTTCTTACCTGTCGTTCTATGCATGACCCTTACTTTCTCAGTACTTCCGACGGCCATGGTTTGTCAATCTTCCCCGTCATACTTAAAGGAGAGGAAAATTACATGGAATGGTCTAATGTTATCTATAGTGCTATGCTTGCTAAGAAGAAGAATGTTTTCATTGAAGGAGCCATTATTAAACCTCCAGACAATGATCATGATGCGGTTGAATGGCCTAGAATTAATGCTACCATGGTGTGTTGAGTTTTTCAGACCTTAGATCCACCGTTGCGTTCTTCTAATAGTTACTATCCTACGGTGAAGGAATTGTGGGATGATTTAAAGGTGCATTTTACCCTTGGGAATGATCCAAAAAATTTCTGCAGATGCGTGAAGATATTCAGAACTGTCGGCAGAATGGTCAGACTATTGCCATTTATTTTGGAAAAATGAAGAAGTTGTTCGGTGATTACAACGCACTACGGCCTCATTTAGTTTGCACCTGTGAAGCTTGTAAACCTCTGTGTACTTGCAACCATGTTTCCGATGCTTTCCTAGAACGTGTGAAAGATGTGATCTACCAGTTTCTCATGGGTCTTGACAAAGGCTATCATAGCTTGCGATCCAACATCATGACCACTGATCCACTTCCACCAGTCATGCGTATATACGCTCTTGTTGCTTAGGAGGAGAATCACAGATATGTTGTTCATTCTCGTGAGTCTTCAACTGACACAATGGCGCATGCTGCACAACGTCCACCACTTTCGGGTTCTCTAGCTGTTCTCAATTCACCTGATTGCAAGAATCTGGTATGTTCGCATTGTCATCGCAAGGGCCATGATAAAGATACATGTTTCAAGCTCACTAGATTACCTGTTAGTTCAGAGAATTGAATCCCAGAACCAAGAATCTGGTTCCGACCCATCCACCTGCAGCCGCCGTTCAAGGCGGACCAGTCACTGGTGCTACTGTGTCTCCTCCGAGACACACTGCCGCAACTTCCCGAACTATACCTGCCCGTTCTGACTTTGGTCCTGCTCTGTCTGATGACCAATGGAGTATGACCTTACATTTATATAATCAGTTTAATGTTGTGTCTGACCATGGGTCAGGTAAGTCTACTTTACCATGGATACTTGATACGGGAGCCTCCTATCATATGACCAGTGACAAGGGTTCTCTTTTTGATATTACTATTGCTGCGCATTCCGTACATGTTGTTTTTCCTGATGGTTCTGTGTCGTCTGCAAACCAATATGGCTCTATTCATTTTGGGGATGTTACTCTTACTCATGTGCTCTACATACCCTCCTGCATTGTCATTTATTATCATGTTCTAGATTGTTATCTGCATTAAAATGTTTTTTTTGTTTACTGAAAATTATTGCATTTTACAAAAAATCAGTACGAGGAATGTGATTGGTATGGGTGAACAACAAGGGGGGGTTTATTGGCTTCGTCTGCTGGATCTGAATGTTCGTCTCTCGCAGTCTTTACCGACAGTTGCTTCAGTTACTTCTTCTAATTTATGGCATTAGCATTTTGGGCATCCATCAACTACGGTGTTGTCTTCTACTTCTACTATTAATTTAGCACAAATAAAGTTTCTGTTCCTTGCTCTGTCTGTCAGAGAGTAAAACAGACTAGACATAGTTTTCCTTTAAGTAATTCAAATGCTACATCTTTATTTGAATTAATACGTTGTGATGTTTGGGGTCCTTATAAAACACAATTTTCTAGTGGTGCATTTTATTTTTAAACTATAGTTGATGTTTACTCCCGCTCTGTTTGGGTTTATTTATTAGCTGCTAAGTCTGATGTAGCATCTAGATTTAATGAATTTTGTGCTTTGATCAAGAATCAGTTTGGACGTGTGATTATGCATGTCTAGGCTGATAATGGTACAAAATTTCTACCTTTGAGATCATATTTTGCTGATTCTTGGATCATTTTGAGACATCTATGGTTGATACACCATAACAGAATGGTCGGGTTGAGCGCACGCATCGTCATTTGCTTAACGTGGCTCGTGATTTACGTTTTCAAGCCAATCTGCCTATTACATTCTGGGGGGGAATGTGTTCTTACAGCTGCTTTTTTGATCAATCGGAAACCCACCAAGCAACTCGATTGGCGCACACCTTTTGAGTTACTTCATGGACGTCCTCCAAATTACAAAGCTTTGAGAGTATTCGGTTGTTTGTGCTTTGCCTCATACATTCCCAGATTCTGGGGCAAGTTTGCTCGTCAAAGTCACAGATGTTTGTTTCTTGGGTATCCTGCCGGAAAAAAGGATATCGTCTTTTTGACTTGGAAACCCGTACTTACTTCAACTGTCAGGATGTTGATTTTTATGAAGACCTGTTTCCGTACAGTGCCATACCGAAGAACCCCCTAACATCGCCCGCCTCACCGTCGGCCACCTCAGTGCCCCGATGATAGTCGACATACCACCACGTGCGCCGATTGCTGTGATCGAACGTGACCCGCCACCCGCTGCTGATGTCCACGCACCGCCGGCGGCCGAGGTTCATGCACCACCGGCGGCCGAGGTTCACGCTCCGCCGGCCATTGAGGTCCATGCGCCGCCAATCGCCGACATCCAGCTGCTGTCGGCATTGGTTTCTTCTCCTTCTACTCTGTCTCGACCTCCATCTTCGTCGGTTCAGCTTCCGGCATCGTCTACTTCTACCGAGCTTCCTACTGTCCGACATAGCGATCGTCCTCGTCAACCTCCTACTTATCTGCACGACTATGTCTGCTCCGTTGCTGATATTCATAACCCCCCACTGCTACGACCACACCTGCGACATCACATTCCTTAGGTGTTCTCTAACCTTTAACTGACTTTGAAAATTGTAATAATTTTTCTCATACGCATTCAAGATTTTTGGTTGCAGTAACTTCTAGTGCAGATCCCACAACTTATCCCGAGGCTTCCCAGTACGCTCATTGGCCTGATGCCATGGCTGATGAGCTTAATGCACTTGAGTGCAACCAGACTTGGACCTTGTCTTCACTACCTCTACATAAGACTGCCATTGGTTGCAAATGGGTGTACCGAACCAAG
>JAULKM010076108.1:0-11759 GCA_032355605.1 Rubia tinctorum
AGGGGCTAAATTGAGTTTCGACTCGTCGATTCGCTAAATTGCCTCTTAAATGAAACATATTGAATGTCATTTTCATATGTATGAAATGTATGTAGTACTATCCACTGATGTAAATCACTTTGATGTGGCTTGGGGAACCAATAAAAGATATCCCTCCACCTACATGGTGGTTTTCGATTAAAAAAAGAAGTTAAATGTCATCAAAAGTTTTATTTTCAATACACTAGGGACGAAACCTATCCTTGTCTCCTAGCATTGGACCATGGGACTCTCCGAGTTGTAAGGCATCTCACACTTACGATACACAGTGACACCGCCGGGGATGAAAGCAACTGAGCCAACCTTTTACTCGATCCGGAAGCATTAATAAAAATTTCTACATTGTGAAGCTTGGTGTAGTTCTTGAAGGAGTGGACAAAGCATTTTCCCTCAATCGTGTTGGCACTCTGGGTGTCATAGTGGTCTCAAATGAATAGTTCATTCGTGTCGTGGAATGGCCTTCCCCCGCATTTGAACTCCCCTGGCTCGTAGTACCACCTCACATGGACATTGTAGCTGTTGCGTATCACCTAGATATTTTCCACTCACGCTGTGTACGTTTACTTGCCTGGCTTCGTTGTTTTCAACAACACACAAACATGAATTCTCAAGGTCATGTTGGCTTCTTTGTTAGTGATGGAATCTATATCTCTCTTTCCAGGTGGGTTTTCACCATATAAAGGTTGGATGGTTTGGAGTGTGATACAGAACGAAGAAATCTCTGCTAATTTTCTTGCAATTTTTGAGAATGCACTTAGCGGGTATTTATATATATATGTACAGTTGGGTCGGTGAATATATGGTATATAAATAAAAAAATATATTGAATAATGAGTTTTTTTAAACTCAGAAAATTTTGTACAAACTTTATTGTTTATTCATTTTATTTTTTATTTGTTTTAAAATTTCCCTAAAATATACTATTGACTTGATGCTTAAGTAATTATAAAAAATACAGGCACATATTATAATTAAATTTAAAAATATGTATATAATCGGGCAATATCTGTGCGTTGCACGACCATATATGACTAATTTAATTTATATACTTTTCCCAATGTAGGGTGTGACGATAATATTTTGTTATCGTTATAGTCACCATTTATGATTGTTCTTAATCACCTATATATAAGGTGGTAAAAGAAGGGCATATGAACTTGAAACTCCAATACAACCTATGGTTAATTCAAAACACAAGGATGAGTATGCATAGATGCAACTGTAAAGAGGGGAATCTGCAAAGTCAGGCAGAAACTTTATCATCGAAGAAGCAGTGCTGAAATGAAACCGACACATCATAACTGGAGGCATATGATTGGAAACCAGCTGGTACCAAATAAAAAAATAAGAACGCAAAAGGAAATTAAAATTTTGTATTGGGTTTATGATTATGAATGTTCCTGGGAGAAAAACATTTCATAGGAGACAAATCAGGTTTTTTGCACGTTAAAGAATCAGTTGACTTCAAATATGTTTTAAAATTATTCATTAAAATATTTCATCGCACAATTTGATATTTTGGTGTTGATTAACGTTTATAGAGATATTAAATTATATTAAATAATTTCATATTTATTTAAAATACATAAGTCATAAATGTTCGTGGAATGCACAGTACTTGCCCAGCTCTAATCATATTTTAAACTATTATATTTATGTATGAAATTACATAGACTTGCTTAATTTTTTTTATTTTCTGTTGATTACATAATTGTTTTTCATTTCACAAAGTTATTACTTTCATTTTTCATTTCTCTATTTCTGATTTATTTTATTTTTTATTTGTTTCAAAATTTTCCTAACATATACTGTTGACTTGATACTTAAGTAATTATAAAAAATATAGGTACAAATTATAAATAAATTTAAATATATATATATAATCGGGCAATATCTGTGCGTTGCATGCATGATCATATATGACTAATTTAATTTTTAAACTTTTCCATGTATGGTGTGACGATAATATTTTGTTATCGTTATAGTCACCATTTAAGATTGTTCTTAATCACCTATATATAAGGTGGTAAAAGAAGAGTGTGTGAACTTGAAACTCCAATACAACCTATGGTTGATTTAAAACACAAGGATGAGGATGCAAATATGCAACTGTAAAGTGGGCGAATCTGCAAAGTCAGGAATAAACTTGATCATCGAATAAGCAGTGTTGAAATGAAAATGACGCATCATAACTAGAACCATACGATTGGACCGTTACCAAATGAATAAATAAGAACACAAAAGGAAATTTAAATTTTGTATTGGGATTAGGATTATGAATGTTCCCGGGAGATAAATATTTCAAAAGATACAAATCAGTATTCTGCAAGTTAAAGAATCAGTTGACTTCATTTAAAAAAAAATATTCATTAAAATATTTCATCACACAATTTGAGATTTTAGTATTGATTAACGTTTATAAAGATATCACATTATAATAATTAATTTCATATTTATTTAAAATACATAAGTCATAAATTATCGTGGAATGTACGGTACTCACCCACTTCTAATCATATTTTAAAACTATCATATTTATGTATGAAATTACTTGAACTTAATTAATTTATTTTTTTCTCTTGTTTACATAATATTTTTTGAATTTTATTACTTTTGTTTCTCATTTAAGTTAAATGTTATCGAAATTGTTATTTTTCAGACACGCTTGATGAAACCTATCCCTGCACCACATGCACTGGACCCTAAGCTATGGAGGTTGTAAGGCATCTCACACTCACAATACACAGCGACAGGGTCTGGGACAAAAGCGATAGAGCTATCCTTTTACTCGATCCGGCAGTAGTAAGCAACAATTCCTACAATTTCAAGATTGGTGTAGTTCTTGAAAGAGTGGACAAAGCACTTGCCTTCAATCAAGTTGGCACTCTTGGTGTCATAGTGGTTCAAAATTAATAGTTCCTTTGCGTCATGGAATTACCCGCCCCGGAATTCGAACTCCTCAGACTCGTAGTACCACCTCACATGACAATGTAGGTGTTGCGTATATCCTCTATCTTTTCCACTTTCATTGTGTATGATGACTTGTCTGGCTCCGTTGCTCTCAGCAACACGCAAACATGAACTCTCAAGGTCTTGTTGGTTTCTTTCTTAGTGATTGAATCTATATCTCTCTTTCCAGATCAGGTTATCCCCATAGAAATGCTGGATGGTTTGACGTGTGCTACAGACCGAAGAAACTCTCGCTAGTTTTCTTCAAATATCGGAGAATGTACTTGGCATATATATATATATATATATATATATTTACAGCTGGGTTGGGGAATATATGGTAAATAAATCAAAAAATTTAAATGGCAAGTTGTTCTAACTCAGAAAAAATTGTAAGAACTCTATTGTTCATTCATTTTATTTTTTATTAGTTTCAAAATTTCCCTCAAAACATTTACCGTTGACTTGAAGCTTAAGTAATTAAAAATTTATATAATCGGGCAAAATTTGTGCGTTGAACGGCCATATATGACTAATATAATTTATATACTTTTCCCCATGTATGGTGTAACAATAATTTTTTGTTATCCTTATAGTAACCATTTATGATTGTTCTTAATCACCTATATATAAGGTGGTAAAAGAAGGAAATACGAACTTGAAACTCCAATACGACCTATGGTTTGTTCAAAAAGCAAGAATGAGGATGCGTTGTTGCAACTGCAAATAGGGGAATCTGCAAAGTCAGGAAGAAACTTGATAATCGAATAAGCAGTGCTACAATGGAAACAACACATCATATCTGGAGGCATACTATTGGAATCAAACTGGTACCAAATGAAAAGTAAAAACACAAAAGGAAATTAATTTTTTTATTGGGATTATGGTTATGAATGATCCCGGGAGAAAAAATATTTCAAAAGATACAAATAAGCATTGTGCAAGTTAAGGAATCAGTTGACTTCAAAAAAGTTTTAAAATTATTCATTAAAGTATTTAATCACACAATTTGAGATTTTAGTATTGATTAACGTTTATAGAGATATGACATTATAATAAATAATTTCAAATTTATTTAAAATAAATAAGTCATAAATGTTCGTGGAATGCACGGTAGTTGCCCAGTTCTATTCATATTTTAAACTATTATATTTAGCTATGAATTTATATCAATTTTATTTATTTATTTATTTTTTGCTGATGATTACATAATTTTTTTTGAGTTTTAAATTTAATTTCTATCATTTAACAATATAAATAAAATGTTATCAAAACTTTCACTTTCAAGACACTAGGTATGAAACCTATCCCTGCACCCCTGATACTTGACCCTAAGACTATCTGGATTTAAGACATCTCACACTTACAAGACACAGCGACACAGTTGGGGATGAAAGCGACAGAGTCAACCTTTTACTCGATCCGGCAGTAGTAAGCGAAAATTCCTACATTGTCAAGCTTGGTGTAGTTCTTGAAGGAGTGGATAAAGCACTTGCCTTCAATCATATGGGCACTCTGGGTGTTATAGTGGTTCAAAAGGAATAGTTCCTTTGCATCGTGGAATTGCCCGCCCCACTATTTGCACTCATCATGCTCGTAGTACCACCGTACATGGACTTTGTAACTGTTGCGTATCGCCTCGATCTTTTCCACTGACACTGTGCACGGTGACTTGTTTGGCTCCGTTGCATTCAACAACACGCAAACATGAACTCTCAAGGTCTTGGTGGTTTCTTTGTTAGTGAAGGAAACTATATCTCTCTTTCTAGGTCGGGTTTTGGCCAAAGAAATATTGGATGTTTTGAAGTGTGCTATTGACTGAAGAAACCTTCGTTAGTTTTCTTAAAATATCAGAGAATGTACTTAGCGGGTATTTATATATTTACAGCAGGGTCGGTTAATATATGGTAAATAAATAAAAAAATCTTAAATGACGAGTTGTTCTAACTTAGAAAAAATTGTACGAACTCTATTGTTCATTCATTTTAATTTTTATTAGTTTCAAAATTTCTCTTAAAATTTACTGTTGACTTTATGCTTAAGAAATTCTAAAAAATATAGGTACAATTTATAAATAAATTTCAAAATTTATATAATCGGGCAATATCCGTGCGTTGCACGGCCACATATGACTAATTTAATTTATATACTTTTTCCCATGTATTGTGTGACAATAATTTTTTGTTTTCGTTACAGTAACCATTTACGATTTTTCTTAATCACCCATATATAAGGTTGTTAAAGAAGGGCATACGAACTTGAAACTCAAATACAACCTATGGTTTGTTCAATATGCAAGGATGAGGATGCGCAGTTGCAATTATAAATAGGGGAATCTGCAAAGTCGGGAAGAAACTTGATAATTGAACAAGCAGTGCTAAAATGAAAACAACACATAATAACTAGAGTCATACGATTGGAAACAAACTGGTACCAAATGAAAAGGTAAAAACACAAAAGGAAATTAAAATTTTGCATTGGGATTATGATTATGAATGCTTCCGGGAGAAAATATTTCAAAATATTTATACCAGTTTTGTGCAAGTTAAGGAATCAATTGACTTCAATTTTTTTAAAAAATATTCATTAAAATATTACATCACACAATTTGAGATTTTAGTGCTGATTAATGTTTATGGAGATATGATAATATAATAAATAATTTCAAATTTATTTAAAATAAATAAGTCATAAATGTTCGTGGAAAGCACGGTAGTTGCCCAGTTCTAATCATACTTTAAACTATTATATTTATATATGAAATTACATAAATTTAATTAATTGATTTTTTGCTGATGATTGCATAATTCTTTTGAGTTTTCAATTTTATTGCTGTCATTTCACATTATAAATAAAATGTTGTCAAATTTTTAATTTTCAAGACACTGGTAATGAAACCTATCCCTACACCCCTGACACTAGATCCCAAGACTATCCGGGTTGTAAGGCATCTCACAATTACCATACACAGCGACACGGTCGAGGACGAAATCGGCGGAAGCAACCTTTTACTCGATCCTGCAGTAGTAAGTAAAAAATCCTACACTGTTAAGCTTGGTGTATATTCCTGAAGGAGTGGACAAAGTGCTTGCCATCAATCGTGTGAGCACTCTGGGTGTCATAGTGGTCCAAAATGAATAGTTTCATTGCATTGTGTAATCATCCGCCCCACTATTTGCACTCATCAGGCTCATAGTACAACCTCACATGGACTTTGTAGCTGTTGCGTATTGCCTTGATTTTTTCCACTCAAGTTGTGTACGGTGACTTGTTCGGCTCCTTTGCATTCACCAACACGCAAACATGAACTCTCAAGGTCTTTTTGGTTTCTTTGTTAGTGAAGGAATCTATATCTCTCTTTCTAGGTCGGGTTTTGACCAAAGAAATGGTAGATGGTTTGGAGTTTGCTATAGACTGAAGAAACCTTTGCTAGTTTTCTTGAAATATAGGAGAATGTACTTAGCGGGTATTTATATATATATATATATATATATTTACAGCTGGGTCGGTTAATGTATGGTAAATAAAACAAAAATCTTGGATGGCAAGTTGTTCTAACGCAGAAGAAAATTGTACAACCTCTATTGTTCATTCATTTTATTTTTATTAGTTTCAAAATATCCCTCAAAATTTAATGTTGACTTGATTCTTAAGTTATTCCAAAAAAAATATAGGAACAAATTAAAAATAAATTTCAAAAAATATATAATCGGGCAATATCTATGCGTAAATGACTAATTTAATTTTTTCCATGTATGGTGTGACAATAAGTTTTTGTTATCATTATGGTAACCATTTATGATAGTTCTTAATTACCCATATATAAGGTGGTAAAAGAAGGGTATATGAACTTGAAACTCCAGTACAATCTATGG
The DNA here is from genome assembly GCA_032355605.1 of Rubia tinctorum. Classification (NCBI taxonomy): domain Eukaryota; kingdom Viridiplantae; phylum Streptophyta; class Magnoliopsida; order Gentianales; family Rubiaceae; genus Rubia; species Rubia tinctorum. The sequence continues at coordinate 6,864 of JAULKM010076108.1, forward strand.
TTTGTTCAAAATGCAAGAATGAGGATGCGCGGTTGCAACTACAAATAAGGGAATCTGCAAAGTCAGGAAGAAACTTGATAATCGAACAAGTAGTGCTAAAATTGAAACAACACATCATAACTGGAGGCATACGATTGGAATTAAACTGGTACCAAATGAAAAAAGTAAAAACACAAAAGGAAATTAATTTTTTTATTGGGATTATGATTATGAATGCACCCGGGAAAAAAATATTTCAGAAGATACAAATATGCTTTGTGCAAGTTAAGGAATCAGTTGACTTCAAAAAAGTTTTAAAATTATTCATTAAAATATTTCATCACACAAATTGAGATTTTAGTATTGATTAATGTTTAAAGAGATAAGACACTATAATAAATAATTTCATATTTATTTAAAATAAATAAGTCATAAATGTTCGTGGAATGCACGGTAGTTGCCTAGTTCTATTAACATTATAAACTATTATATTTAGCTATGAAATTACATCAATTTAATTAATTTATTTTTTGCTGATGATTTCATAATTTTTTGGGTTTTAAATTTTATTGTTGTCATTTCACAATATACCGTTGACTTGATGCTTAAGTAATTTAAAAAATATAGACACAAATTGTAAATAAATTTAAAAATTTATGTAATCGAGCAATATATGTGCATTGCACGACCATATATGACTAATTTAATTTATATACATTTCCCCATGTATGGTGTGACAATAATTTTTTTTATCGTTATAGTAACCATTTATGATTGTACTTAATAAACCATATATAAAGTGGTAAAACAAGGGCATGTGAACTTGAAACTCCAATACAACCTATGGTTGATTCAAAACGCAAGAATGAGGATGCGTGGTTGCAACTGCAAACTTGAGAATCTACAAAGTCGGGAAAAAGCTTGATAATCGAACAACCAGTGCTGAAATGAAAACAACACATCATAATTGGAGGCATATGAGTGTAAACAATTTGGTACCAAATTTTTTTTAAAAAGGAAATTAATTTTTTTTATTGTGATTTTGATTATGAATGCTCTCGGGAGAAAAATATTTCAAAAGCTACAAGTCAACTTTGTGAAAGTTAAAGAATCATTCATTAAAATATTTCATCACACGGTTTGAGATTTTAGTATTGACTAACGTTTATTGAGATATGACATACTAATAAATAATTTCATATTAATTTAAAATACATAAGTCATAAATGTTCGTGGAATGCACAGCAACAACCCAGTTCTAATCATCTTTTAAATTATTATATTTAGGTATTAAATTACAACTATTTAATTAATTTTTTGCTGATGATTATTAAATTCTTTATTCTTTCAATGTTATTACTTTCATTTCACATTATAAATAAAATGTTATCAAATTTTTGTTTCCAAGACACGTGGGATAAAACCTTTCCCTACACCCCTGGCACTGGACCCATAGACTATCCGAGTTGTAAATATTACACTTACAATAGACGATCTGGTGGTAGTAAGCAACAATTCATACACTGTTAAGCTTGGTGTAGTTCTTGAAAGAGTGGACAAAGGACTTGCCGTCAATTGTTTGGGAACTCTGGGTGTCATAGTGGTCCATAGTGAAAAGTCCCTTCGTGCCGTGGAACTGCCTAACATAGCAGTTGAACTCCCTGGGCTCGTAGTGCCACCTCACATTGGCGATGTAGTTGTTGCAAATTTCCTTGATCTTTTCCACCTGTACTGTGTACAGTGACTTTCCTGGTTCCATTGCTTTCAGTAACAAACAAACATGAACTCTTAAGGTCTTGTTGGTTTCTTTGTTAGTGAAGGAATCTATATTTCTTTCTAGGTCAGGTTTTCGCCATAGAAATTTTGGATGGTTTGGAGTGTGCTACAGACCGAATAAACCTTCGCTAGTTTTCTTAAAATATTGGAGAATGTACTTAGTCGGTATTTATATATATTTACTGGTGGGTTAGATAAAATATAGTAAATAAATAAAAAATATTGAATGACGAGTTGTACTAACTCAAAACAAAAAGTATGAACTCTATTTATCATTCATTTTATTTTTTATTAGTTTTTAAAATATTCCTAAAATAAACCATTGAATTAATGCTTAAGTAATTCTAAAAAATATAGTTACAAATTATAAATAAATTTTATAATTTATATAATCGGGCAATATATGTGCGTTGCACGGCCATATATGACTAATTTAATTTATTTACATTTCCCCATGTATGGTGTGACAATAATTTTTTGCTTTCGTTATAGTAACTATTTGTGATTATTCTTAATAACCCATACCTAAGGTGGTAAAAGAAGGGCATATGAACTTTAAACTCCAATTCAACCTATGGCTGATTCAAAATGCAAGGATGAGGATGCGCTGTTGGAAATGCAAATAGGGGAATCTACAAAGTTAGGAAGAAACTTGATAATCGAACAACTAGTGTTGAAATGAAAACAACGCATCATAACTGGAGGCATACGATTGGAAACAAACAGGTACTAAATGAAAAAATAATAACACAAAAGGAAATTAATTTTGTGTTGGGATTATGATTATAAATGCTCCCAGGAGAAAAATATTTCAAAAGATAGAAATCACCTTTGTGCAAGTTAAAGAATCAGTTGACTTCAAAATAGTTTTAAAATTATTAATTAAAATATTTCATCACACAATTTGATATTTTAGTTATGATTAACATTTATAGAGATATGACATTATAATAAATAATTTTGTATTTATTTAAAATACATAAGTCATAAAGGTTCGTGGAATGCACGGTAGGCACCCAGTTCTAATAATATTTTAAACAATTATATTTAGGTATGAAATTACATCAATTTTTTTCTTATGATTACATTTTTTCGAGTTTTTAATTTATTACCGTCATTTCACATTATAAATAAAATGCTATCAAAAATTTAATTTTTGAGACACACGGGATGAAACCTATCCCTGCGCCCCTGGAACTGGACCCTAAGACTATCCGGTTTGTAAAAGAGCTCACACTTACAATACACAACGACACAATTGGGGATGAAAGAGATGGAGCCAACCTTTTACTTTATACGACAGTAGTAAGCAACAATTCCTACACTGTCAAGCTTGGTGTAGTTCTTGAAGGAGTGGACAAAGCACTTGCCCTCAATCTTGTGGGCACTCTGGGTGTCATAGTGGTCCCTAATGAATGGTTCATTTGCATTGTGAAACTTCCCAACCCCGCATTTGAACTCCTCAGGCTCGTAGTACCACCTCACATTGACTTTGTAGCTGTTGCGTATCGCCTCGATCTTTTCCACTTGCACCGTGTATGGTGAATGATGGATCTGTTGCTTTTAGCAACATGAAAAAATGAACTCTCACGATATTGCTATTTTCTTTGTTAGTGAAGGTATATATATATCTCTCTTTCAAGGTTGTGTTTTTGCCATAAAAATGCTGGAGGGTTTGGAGTCTACTACAGACCAAAGAAACCTTCGCTAGTTTTCTTTAAATGATGGAGAATGTACTTAGCAGGTATTTATATATATGGACAGCTGGGTCAGTGAATATATGGTAAATAAATTTAAAAAAATCTTGAATAGTGAGTTGTTCTAACTCAGAAAAAAATCTACAAACGCTATTGTTCGTTCATTTTATTTTTTCTTAGTTTCAAAATTTCCCTAAAATATACCGTTGACTTAACGCTTAAGTAATTATACAAAATATAGGTATAAACTATAAATAAATTTCAAAATGTATATAATCAGGAAATATTTGTGCGTTGCATAGCGGCCATATATGACTAATTTAATTTATATAATTTTCCCCATGTATGGTGTGACAATAATTTTTTGTTATCGTTATTGTAACCATTAATGATTTTTCTTAATCACCCATATAATGTGGTAAAAGAAGGGCATATGAACTTGAAACTCCAACACAACTTATGGTTGATTCAAAATGTAAGGATGAGGATGCGTGGTTGCAACTGCAACTAGGGGAATCTGGAAAGTCAGGAATAAACTTGATAATTGAACAAGCAGCGTTGAAATAAAAAAAACAGATCATAACTGGAGGCATACAATTGAAAATAACCTGGTACCAAATGAAAAAAATTTGAACACAAAAGGAAATTAAAACTTTGTACTGGATTTATGATTATCAATGATCCCTGGAGAAAAAATATTTCAAAAGATACAAATAAGCTTTTTGCAAGTTAAAGAATCAGTTGACTTCAAAAAAATTTAAAATATTTTCATTAAAAAATTTCGTTACACAATTTGAGATTTTAGCAGGGATTAACTTTTATAGAGATATGACTGTATAATAAATAATTTCATATTTATTTCAAATACATAAGTCATAAATGTTCGTGGAATGCATGGTAGTCGCCCATTTCTAATCATATCTTGAACTTTTATATTTAGGTGTGAAATTACATCAATTTAATCTACTTATTTTTTTATGATGATTACATAATTTGTTTTGAGTTTTGAATTTTGTTCATGTCATTTCTCATTATAAATAAAATGTTATCGAAAATTTTATTTTCAAGACACGGGGGACGAAACCTATCCCTGCACCCCTGGCACTGGACCATAAAACTATCTGGATTGTAAGACATCTAACACTTACAATACACAGTAACACGGTCGGGGATGAAAGCGACGGAGCCAACCTTTTACTAGATCCGGCAGTAGTAAGCAACAATTCCTACACTGTCATGCTTGGTGTAGTTCTCAAGAAGTGGACCAAGCACTTGTCCTCAATCTTGTGGGCACTCTGTGATATGAATCTCTTTGCGAAGACTCTGGATTGCAGAAAATCGGATCTTTATTTATTTGAGGATCTAGTCCAACTCAAATAAATGCACGAATCGCAGCGTCTAGCCCGCAGGGTACACTTACAAGGTTTCTCTACAAACGTCTAGC
>JAULKM010076136.1:0-11758 GCA_032355605.1 Rubia tinctorum
AAATCTAATTCTAATCAGAATAAAACTGAATAAACTAAACCCTAATGGACTCATTATTTTCGAACTGCTCTCCTAAGGCCCACATGGCCGAATTTAACAGTTCTAAAACCCCTGATAACACTTTCAAACATCCTATCACCCATAAGAACAAGTTATAGAGCGAGTTGTTTAAGATAACGCCACAATGCTCCCCCTACCCCCAAACAACATCCGCTTAACTTTAACTCCTCCAATGAATGAATCATACTAAGCTCTCTTGGTTTAGAGCAGTTTTCATTCATTGAGATATCCAGCCTCTTCCAACTTCTTTTAAAAGCCAATTTGATACATTGATAATATGCATCCAGGAATCATTAGAAACCTCCATCTTGACGGTAAACTACTAGAGCTATCTTCATCTTTAAAAACAATGTATTTTGTTTCCCCATATTTGTTGAAAATATGGGAAATACTTATACTTTAACATTTTGAGCATTAAGTCATTTTTAAGCATATATTAAATATTGTAATAGAATTGATATAATCTACTTGTTGTACATATACATGCCCGATCACAATTGTATTTGATGTCCTGCATTACTAACTCCAATCTTGGAAAATAAGTACTATTGTTAGACATAATAAAAGGAAAAAAACAATAGCACGAGTGTAGTAAAACAAATTGTTTAGAGCGTTGATTTTTTCTTCAGATTTCAGCAATCAATATAATATATCAACTACTACTTGCTAGATCATACTATAACAAATTACTATGATCTCTTATTTATGAGGGTATAGAAACCTAAAATATCTTTCCTTATGCTTAGAAAATTTTACAGAGCGATACTCGTGCAGGTAATGTGTGTGCGGATTTTAATGTTAATCAAAATGAGAAGTTTCTTAATCTAATTCTGATTATTTGTTATGTTATTCAAATTACTTAACTATTTAATTCATTAACCTATTAACAATACATGGAACTATAAATGAATGTATATTGACTGAACACATGACACAAACTAAATGAACTGGATCAATATATCAATAAAATTTAATCTTGAATATAAGCTTTCAAATCTTGATTGGTATTGTTAAATTTAATCCTATTTTTCATAAGAAATGTAAATGGAAACTTAACCATTTTAGTAACGAAAAAGAAAAAGTAAAATTAGATATTATTGCACGATTACCTTTTTGTAATTTTGTTCGATGGGTATTTTATGCTATATTGTGCTACCATATCTAATGGAGCTATTTTTATCTTTATTGTATTTTGTTTCTTTTTTCAAGTTGAAAATTTTGGGCATACTTATTCTTTAACATTTGAGCATTAATTCATTTTTAAGGAAATATTAAATATTATAAGTGAACTGAGATAATCAACTTGTTGTACATGTACATATCCAATCACAATTCTATTTGATGTCCTGCATTACTAACTTCAATCTTGAAAGATATTTACCTAGTGATGGCCATAATACAAGGAGAAAAAATTCGGTAACAATAGCACAAGTGTAGTAAAACAAATTGTTAAAGCGCTTATTTTTCTTCAAATATCACCGATAAAAATTATGTATCAACTACTACTTTCTAGAGCTTATTGAAACAAAATACTATAAACCCTTATTTATCGTAGCCTCTTTTACTTAGCGTGTTCATATAATGTTTTTTGTTATTCAAATTACTTTATTATTTAAACTATTAACCTATTAAAAGTGTATGGAAATCTAAATTAATATACATTGACTGAACACATGACACAAACTAAATGAACATGATCGACATCTCGATAAAATATGATGTTGAATATGAGCTTACGAATCTTGATTTGTATTGTTAAATTTATTTTTATTTTTCATAAGAAACATAATAGGAAACTTAAGCATTTTAGTAAAGAGAAAGAAAAAGTAAACTGAACCCTTTTAATGCATAATAAAGGTCCATTAGATATTATTGCACTAGTACCTTTTTGTAATTTTTTTGAAGAATATTTTGTGTGAGACTTGTGCTCCGTATCTAATGGAGCTAGTTTCATCTTTAAAAACATTGTATTTTGTTTCCCTTTTCATGTTGAAAATTTTAGGCATACTTATACTTTAACATTTTGAGCATTGAGTCATTTTTTAAAGCAAATATTAGATACTGTAAGTGAAATGATATAATCGATTTCTTGTACATATACCTAATCACAATTCTATTTGATTTCTTGCATTACCAACTCTTATTTTAAAAAATTAGTACCTAGTGCTAGCCTTAATAAGTGGAGAAAAAATTGGTAGCAATAGCACGAGTATAGTAAAACAAATTGGTTAAAGCGTATATTTTTTCTTCAAATATCACCGATCAAGATTATACATCAACTACTACTTGCTAGAGCCTATTGAAACAAATTAGTAGGAACCCTTATTTAGAGGTTTATAGTAACTTATTTTACTTAAATATAGCAAATTTTACTGTGCAATACTCGTGCGGGTATTGTGTGTGCAGATTTTGATGTTAATCAATACAATGAGTTTCTTATTCTAATTATTATAATTTCTTATCTCATTCATATTACCTAATTATTTAAATCATTAAACTATTAAAAATATATGAAAATATAAAATGAAGATATAATGAGTGAGCACATGACACAAAATAAATGAACATGATCTCTGATATGAATCTCCTTGCGAAAACTCTAGATTGTGGAAAATTGGATATTTATTTATTTTAAGAATCTCGCATTACTCACAATAAATGCACGAATTGTAGCGTCTAGCCCACATGATACACTCAACTTGACTTAGAAGTGTCTAGCCCGCAGGGTACACTTACAAGGTTTCTCTATAAACGTCTAGGCCACAGGGTACGGTTACAAAGTAAATTGAAACTTAAATAGCCTACAGGTTTAAACAACAATGAAGATAATGAGAATGTCTCAAAATTTTGAATATATATTTGATAAAAGTTGTATAAAAGTTTCGGCTGAACCCTCTATTTATAGAGGTAAAATTCAGTCATTACAAATAGAAACTGAAAAGAATTATAGTAGTTTTAGGAAGATAAAACCATATCTAACCACAACTCCTAAAATAAATATCAATAATTATCATATTCATCTAAGTAAATCAATCCAAATATTGCATGAATTCTTAAATGAATCTACCTTATCTAAACCTACCAAATCTAATTCTAATCAAATCAAAACTGCTAAATTACATTATTTAAAAATAATTCTAAATATGAGCACACTACCTCATTAAAAAACTATGTGGAAAAAACGTATAGTGTTAAACTTCTAAAAATACTAAACGAATAAAAATATAATAAATGACATATTTGAATTCGTATCAATATATTTCTTATTTTTATTATTCTTTATAGGCAAAGTCTTGTGGAAGAACGTCTTTCCATAGGCATATGGAAAGATAAGGTTGAATTAGAATTATTGAAAGGTAAATGATTTTTGTTGCAATATTAAAATTTTATGATGCAACGTGGAGTAGTTATAAGTTTATGACCCAACTAATTCACCCCGAGATTTTTATTTTGATTTCTTCTAATTTTTGGTTTAAACCGTGGTATTTACATAACTTATGGAAAGATCGTTTTTCAAGAGACGAACTATTTTTTATAATGTAATAATAGAATTTATACCCTCACATATTGAGCTTTTGAATCAATTATTACACGTGATTGTATTTTTAGAGTGTTTAAAATCATTTATTAAATGTTGGGTGGAAATAATTAAATGAGCAAATGATGTATATCATTGGAGAATAAAGTTTCAAAAATCAAAGGGTTACAAATACGTCATATCACATTACAATTTAACATGTGTCCATAATATATACGGAAGATTCTTGTAGCATTGGAGATACGAGCGGTGTCAGAGTAGTTTTACTATTGTACAGTGGTTTTTTTTTATATTTGAATTTTGAGGACGCCGTTTCCTCCACTATCTTGACTAATTCCTCCATGGCTACTCACTTCGGCAATCTTATTCCCAACCCTTTTGAATCATCAAACCCGTTGGCTTGTGTTCATCTTGTTGGGACTGCCATGCCCACAACAAGTAACAATAGTATGATATTGTTCGCTTTGGTTCAAACCCACACGTTTTTATTGGGTCCAACATCAAAATGTCTCATACTAATGTGGTGGGACTCTAATTTATATAGTGAATAATCACTCTCTCAATTTCCAATGTGGGACTTGGGTTGAACACACCCAACAATCTCCCCCTCAAACCAAGAACCACACAACGACGCCCTTCATCCTTGCGGACCATCTTGCACCGCCGCCACACCTGCGGTACACGCTACCTGACTACCCCTTGGTTAGGAAGACTTTCGACACAAGGGCACAACTGCCACTGCCAAGGGCACAACCGAGGGCTTCCATATTGGGCACACACGCAGTCCCCGTCCCGAGCACAACCATGACTCTGATACCACTTGTTGGGACTGCCAAACCCACAACAACCAACATTAATATGATATTGCCCGCTTTGGGCCAAACCTGCACGGTTTTATTGGGTCCAACACCAAAAGACCTCATACTAATGTGGTGAGACTCTAACTTATATAGTGAATAATCACTCTCTCAACTTTCAATGTGGGACTTGGGTTGAACACACCCAACACATATTTCCGGTGTTGTGAAACTCACCCCCTTCAATTACCTTAATTGGAAACTACAAGTTGAGGCCCTCCTCGATGGTCATGATTTGTTCAAAGCACTCATGTTGCTCTGGTTGCAACCCTGACCACCGGAGATCTTGCCGTCACGTCTCCAAATCCGACTTATCATACCTGGAAGAAACAAGATAGACTTATTTATGGTGCTATCTTGACCACTCTTTCCAACCCCGTTGCTTCCTTAGTTACCCAGACCAAGACGTCACATGAACTTTGGGGTCTTCTCCAACGTACTTACGCTAAGGCCACTCGCGGGCATGTCAAACAATTTAAGGGGCAGTTTCGCTCTGCTTAGAAAGGAATTCAGTCCATCACAGATTATATGTATGCTATCAAGGTCACTGCAGATCTTCTTTACTTCATTGGTCATCCAGTTTCTGACAAAGATCTCACTGATTACATACTTCGGGGCCTTGATGATGCTTACAAGCCTGTGGTTGATGGTGTCAATGCTCATGATTTGCCAATTTCATTCAACGAGCTTTTGGAAAAACTCATCCATCAGGAGTTGTCTATCAGTACTGCTCAACATCAACTCTCCACCCTAACAACTGCTCTGTCTAAGCAAGGTCGTCTCAACAAAGGTCACCCTTGTCCTCCAAACACTTCTTGGCAGGTCTCAACTTCCTCACAACCAGGGTTTAATCCTCGGCCTCCCTCACCGAGGCCTTTCTTGGGCAAATGTCAGTGGTGCAACATTTAGGGAAATGTCATGTCTTAGTGCTTTACATTTCGACAACACCCTACAGTTTTGGTCCCTTCTCGACATACAGCCCCTCTTTAGGAAGCTGCTCAGGACAATACCTTAACCGCTGGCTTATCTCAGTGGAATTTCCTTGTTGATATTGAAGTGATCCGCACTCAGCGGGGTCGTTAACCTATGGGATAATTAACCCACAGAGCGCTGGGAGATCAAAGATAGAATTTGTATTGTTGCTCCCGTACCCACTACTAAACTACCAACAGGGTAGACAGTGGAAAGTCCGGAGTCGTCCACAGAGATGCTAAGAATTTAAAAGTTAACTACGTAGAACTCGTAATCGGGTCGTCAATCTAATTGCGTGTTGGGAATAGTCAATGTCGCGAACAAGGTTTTGGGGGATTTTATCTATAAACTACAAACATGCAAGATCAAGAGGTTAAACTATATTAAGAAAACACTTGGGGACATTTGGTTTTCATGATCAGTAGAGTACTTTGATCCTAGTTTCTATCAAATACAAGACATATAAACATATCCTAATGTTTATGTCACATAGTGTGGTCGGTAGTCAACACTATCCTTTGTCTGTCACACAAAGGTGCCCACATCTTATTCTATCAACACCACCTCTGTAATTAGGAAAGTGCATCAAGAAATCCGGCTGTTATGCACTCCTCTTCCTTGTAAAGAATTACATCTGGGCCTCCACTATGAATGCTTCTCCCTAGACCTATAGAGACAAATGGATTAGCATTTCATGATGACTTTAGGGTTGCAACGACTATAGTCGAATTACGACAATCGTAGTTGCCACTAATTATCATGCCCTCACATATCAGACTACCATTTTCGAGCTCATACTAGCATACAGTCATCGGATCGGTGCTCACGTGCATACACCCACACGGTCGCAAACTCTCACTCCCTCTATTACCCTAGCGACACTCCCAAGGGGACAAAGGTACTAGCACCATACATGAAAAATAGACTAAGGTGTATGCCAACATAAGATATCAAACATGAATTTAACAAGAATGTAAAGAACACATCAAGCATGATATTCATAAACATAAAAGGGTAGGATGATTTAGAATCTCACAAAATATCTACCAAATCATGAATACAAATTTAAATCCCCAAGCTAAATAACTAATCCCTAAGCATTGATTCCAATATTTCCATTGGATTCAATACCCTTGGGCAAAACTAGGAAGATTAAACTAAGAGAGAAGGTTCATTCCCTTTCTCCCTCTACCTACTCTTAGAAAACTAGGAGAAATGAATTACAACTAATGCTAAAAACTGAAATCCTAGTAGACATAGGTCCCTTTATATTGTAGATAGGAAATGGGCATTAAAGAGGCCCAAAAAGGCAAGGTAAACCCTAGCTGGCCATCAGCACGGGCCGTACAATAGCACACAGTCGTGCAATAGGGCACGGGCCATCGACTGGCTGCGTGTTTCGTTGCAACTGAGCGATGCTACCGTGCATTTCCTTGCAGGCCACCGGCTGGGAACATCTTCCGAGCACTGAACTGCACGGCCCTTGAAATTCTTCACGGACCGCCGACTGGAAGGATCTTCTGAGCACCTGAACTGCATGACCAGTGCAATACTTCGTGTGCCACCAAATGGGAGTTGATTTCTTAACAAACTGATGGTGCAGCTGTGTATTTCATCACGGGACTTTCAAGGGGTACGTCCCATGCTTCATACTTAGCCGCACAAGCTGATTGAACTGTGCTGGCCATGCAATACATTGCGGCCCGTGCAATTACTTTAGCACCACACCATTGGCTGGCACAGATTGTGCAATACAACCCCCTTCTTCTTACCGTATTTCCATCTTCTACCACGATTAAGCGCATGTCCTTTGGTCTATTACCATTCTTGCGAATGGTTTTCTACTATCTGCTACCATATTTGCGAATGACATTTTATTTCGATGTGCATACTAGCGATCTACAATGAAACTAACAAAATATGATTTAGATGCTCGTAAGGACATAACATCCATTAGGTCTAAATAAATCTACAAAACTAAGGATTTAGACAAGAAAACCAACAAAGACAATCTAAACCCCTTGTGATGTAAACCCAACTAAACCTAGCAATCAACCATCCAAAAATACTAATAAATGTGCTAAATGTATTGGTTAATACATGCTTCTAGGTACAGATCATGGAGCTATGCATCACATCACCAAAGATCTTGACAATCTGGCTCTCTACCATCTGTACACGAGTCGAGACTCATTGTTTATGGGCAACAGTTTAGGTTTAAACATCTCCCACTCTGGCACACTTAAGATTAATGGTTTTTCTTAGTTTAATGTATTGTGCATACCATCCATGAAGCAAAATATCATCTCTGTTTCCCAGCTTTGCAAGAAAACCAATTCTTATGTGACTTTCTCACCTTCCTGCTTTTATGTCAAGGATATACAGACGAACCAAATACACTTTAAAGGCCCTTGTGTTGATGGCATTTATCTTTGGCTCTCCTCGCATCCATCATTTTATAATCTTTGCTTGGCTTCTTCGGCGTCATGGCGCCACGGCGCCACGGCGCCACAAGCTCGGCCACCCTCCGTCCTCTCTTTTTAAATACATTCAGCAAAAAAATTTCTCTATGTTCATCTAGTTTTCAACCATCAGATTCTAACTCGGGCCAAATAAGTAAAAGTCTTAAACTTCCTTTTCATGAATCTACTCTTTTATCTTCTCATCCACTGGAAATCATTTTTTCTGATGTTTGGACTTCTCTTGTTTTGTCGATTGATGGTCTTCGTTACTTTGTATATTTGTTGATCATTTCACTCAATATATTTGGCTATATCCCATGAAGCGTAAATCTGATTTGCAAATTGTGTTTCCAAAGTTTAAGTTGCTTGTTGATTTTTTTTAAAGAGGAGAATACGTTGGGCTACGATCATTTCTTAGTGAAGACACATTTCAAAAATGCGTCTTCATATTCAAGTTAAAAAAGAGACAAAAGCCGGTCAACGAAGCAAAAAGCAAAAGCAAGATAGAAAAAAATTGTGAAGATGAATTTCCGAAATGCGGCTTCTGCATGGAAACAATTAAAAAATAAAAAAGAAAGAGGACGTATTTCCGATATTCAGGTTTAAAAAGAGACAAAAGCCGGTCTACAAAGCAAAAAGCAAAAGCAAGACGGCAAAATTGTGAAGACACATTTGAAATGCGGCTTCTGCATGGAAACAATTAAAAAAATAAAAAAGGTAAAAAAATGCATTTTCGAAATGCGTTCTCTCCATTTGCATCTAACTTCAGACACCGTAGCGCCAATCTTGGAATTTTCTCATCATTTCTTAGTGATAAGGGTATAAGCAACCACACTACTCCACCTCACACACTCGAACATAATGGGATCTCAGAACGCCGTAATCGGCGCCTCGCCGAAATAGGTGTATCCTTTCTCACTCATTCAGGTATACCACTTAAATATTGGCCTTGCGCCATGACCACATCAGCCTACCTCATTAATCGTCTCCCAATGCCCTGGTGAGAAAATGCCATGACTGGTGCTACAATAAGGGAAGTCGGATGCAACGGGGGGAGGACGCATTATCATGATGCGTCCTCAGCATCATTTTTGTTTTTAAATATGTGGCATGCAGAAGATGCATTTTGCAAATGTGTTTTCGTCTGAAAAAACTGAAATCTGCATTAATTCTGTGAAAACGCATTTTGTAAATGCGTCTGCAACTTTTCCAGAAAAATTAAGACCAGCTTTTCTTGTTTGAATTGTGTCTTCTTCTTCATTTTTTCTCTCTGTCCCCCGGCTTCTGTTCTTCGTTTTCTCTACCCAATTCCAGCCGTAATCCTTCGTCGTTTCCTCACTTCCCTCCCCTCCTCCTGATCCAGCTAGTTCCCGCCTGACGAAGTGACCGGATCGGCTGTGCAAGCTTCGTTTTATGCTCCGGATTTCAACGATGGGAAGATAACATATTTGTGTAGATATATGTTTTTCTTCTTGTTTTGGTGCCTGAAGTTTTAACCCAGAATGCTTGTTTTGCTCGGCTGTAGGCGTTCCCGGTCGTCGAAACTTTGGGCTTCCTGAGATTTGCGTCGTGGGTGACTGTGCGTGTGAAGTACGCGCCGGCCGATAGTGCGCGTGAGCTTCACGCGCCATCGGAGGGGAGGAGCGTGAGTTTGACGCGCCACCGCCAGAGGATTTTTTTGGCCGGAAATTGGTCGTATATTGTATGGAGAACGAAAATCTCTAAAGATAAAACAGTAAATACTATGTATACATGTTTTGAAATGTACTTGAAATTTAAATTTATGTAGTTTGAAATGATTTTTTTAGCTATACGTAGTATGTGGAATGATAATATTTTAGTAGAAATTTGAGCAGTACATTGTATACGATGTTCCATTTTTTGTAATTTTCTATTTTTTGGTGATGAATATGAAATTAAATGTTAATATTCACAATGTTGTACGGTTAGTATTGGATTTTATTTGAATAAGTTTGGAGTTGAAATGTTCCCGTTTTAAGATTTGTGTGTTTTGAATTTAAGTTGGTGTTTTAATAGTCGTTATGGAGATATGTGAACTGAAACGATAGACTGATAATATTTCTGTGAAATGCATGGTAATTTGTAATACCTTGTGCATAACATGTGGACATTTACTGATTATTTGATTGCTTCAAGTGTAGGTACATTCGGGGTGACACATCGAGGAATCCATTTCTGGTCATAGGAGTAGCACTACTTAATTGTTGAAGGTAACATTTTTGAGGAGTTCTATTGTAGACATTTCTGATGAATAATTGTTTGATGTCCTAATGTCGTGAATCAATTGCTTGGGAATGAGTTTGTAGTGATGTTGACGGTGAACAAGTTAGAAATCCGGTTTGTTATGAGATTGTTTGAGGAGAATCATTGAATGAGTTTGTGTGTTGTTTAATGATAATTTTCGTTTGCATAGGTAATTATTAGTTGCATACAACTAGGTTGCAGTTGTACCATGAATTTGTTGTTGTGCCTGTATAGAGGTGGTGTGATTAAGTATGATGTTAATGTGGGTGTGTACTATGATCCTCTTGTAGCTGAGAAACATGCTACCGTAAAGCGGAGGTTAAGCCACTCTCAATTAGTTGATATAATTGTGAGACGGCTTGGCATTCAGTGTGGGGGGTTTCGTGTGATAATCTTTTATCGTTGTCCTAAGTTGATCGGTTCTTGTATATATTATCGATGTTATGAAGTGGAAGATGACGAGTCCACGGAGATCTTCTTTAAGACTGTTGATGGAATGTCCTTGTTGGCAGCCGATCTTTACACTCAGTTGGATAGGATTGAGACCAACTTTGAACGTCCAGGTGATGTTTGCCTGGGGACGTTTATGTCGTTGTTGAGAAATGTTCAGAATGATAACGCAGCAACCTGTTCTCCATTCCCAACACCAGATTGTTACCAAGGTTTTGGAGGATCTCATGTTAATGGTGAGTCAAGTCAACCTGCAGCGTATGTCCAACTAGGCAGCTCTCAGCCGTCCACAAGGGTTGGTCCACATGGTCCTTATGTAGAACACTTCAATGTCTACGACGATGATTACGTAGGTGAAATTGGTGAGCATGGTTCCGATTGGGCCGGTGGTGACCTCGTTGTGGGCCAGAGTGATGTTGATGAAGTGGACGGTGAAGGTGGGGATTTCGAATCAGAGGTTGAAGATGAGCATTCTCTATATGGTGATTCAAACACCAGGAACGATGATCACTCACTGGTGTCCGGGAATAATGTTCCCACTGCATTCCATCAAATATGGAATCCTAATACCCGGGCATTTTTTAGGGATTACGGTGTAACTGATGAAGTTGGGTATGACCCGACTGATTGTGGCGGAATACTTCCTAATTATGTTTAAGCGACAGGGGAAGTTGCTTTGGGTTTGAGATTTCGTAGAAATAATGATCGTAGAGGGGTCCGAGGGTGGCGTCGTGCATAGGGAATTGCTTGTAGTGTTGAGTTACTTACAATGCATATTTATTAATTTTTCTTGACAACATTAGTTTTCGATGTTTTACATCTATATATTTGATAACACTTCAGCTATGTTTTTCGTGTTGCTGCAAATTATTCAACTCTGTTGTTCTATGTGCTTGCTTGACCCGTGATCAATATTTCATTTTATTCAGGGATACAACATGGACCATCCGGGACCAATCGATTATGATTTGCTCTATCTACACGCGGAGCACTGTGCAAGGGAGATATACATCATTGGCTTGGAGGATACGGCCTTGCAGGTCAGACGTTGTGATGGAGCTTAATGGGATGTTGACATCCCCGAAGGTGTCATGCATTACGTTCGTGCGGTGGCTTCCAGCGACTCCTCGATTCTGCGCCAATCCAAATCGACC
>JAULKM010076147.1:0-11757 GCA_032355605.1 Rubia tinctorum
AGTTTATGCATTTGTTAACTTAAATCATGTATAGTTTATGATAAAACATGCATTAGATTGAAATGAACAAAAACACAAAGAAAACATTTATCAATTTTGACTTTTGACAAACTTGTGCATTGTTCAGCTTATAACATGTACAAAATACGCTAAAGTTTGCATATGTTACACTACAAATAGTATTTATTATAGTGATCAGAACAGAGTTTTTATAAGTTTGAAATTCCAAGTAACTTCCTGTAGATTTTGCGCATACCACATTAGGACATGAATGTCTTGCATTATAAACTATATTTATTATTTGATACAGATGCAGAACTTTTATAAGTTTGAAATTCTAAGTAACTTCCAGTAGAATTTGCATAAATTACATTAGAATGTGAATATCTTACATTATATAATGTATTAATTATTTGATACAGGTGCAGATGTTTTATATGTTTCTAATTCTAAGTAGCTTCCTTTAGATTTTGCATAAATTATATTAGAACATGAATATCTTACATAATAAACTGTATTCATTATTTGATACAGGTGCATATTTTCCAAATTTAAATGAAATAGATGCCAGTGAAAATCTTACCGGCGTAAAAGCAAAAAATATGGTAGTTATACATGCTATGTGTAAGAAGTATGCAAATTCTATTGGTTTCATTTATAGGAAAGAATGTCAACGTCTAAACAGCAAAAGACATATTCGCGAAAAGTACTAGAAGTGCTCTTTTGGAGGACAGCCAAAAAGATTAAAACCCGGCATATCAGCCCTATTCCTTGTGTGGATAATAAAAGTAATTCTACAAAAAAAAAGGACCTGATTACAAAAACAAGATGCCTAGCTGAAATTATAGTCAAACTTGAGCAGGATTATTACATCGTGGCTCACCACATCACCGTACACAATCATGAGTTTACAAGATCATCCTGGCAGTATCTCAGTAGGAGTGAATGGAGGACTACAGAAGATAAAGGAAAGGTCAACAAGCAGGTTTAAGACCTACTGTAGGATATAAATATATAATTTTTGAAGCTAGTGGAGAAGAAAATCTAGGACATACGACGAAAGACAATCTCAACTTTGTGAGTCGACTTCAAATGAAAGAAATCAAAAGTGAAGATGCACAGAAATTTGTTGATACACTCCTGGAAATAAATGACAAGGACAAAGATTTCTTCTTCAAAGTCAAGTTCAATGAGGAGACGAGATTATCAACAGTATTTTGGAGAGAATCAATGATGATGGAGGACTACAAACTCTACGGGGATGTCACCATGTTCGACACTACGTACAGAACAAAAAAGTATAACTTGATTTGTGCGCAAATAGTTGGAATCAACAATCACTGGAATATAACAATGTTTGCTTGTGCTTTTATAGCAAATGGGCTGGCTGATACTTTTGTGTGGTTTCTCAACACTTTCAAGAAATCAATGAAAGGGAAGGAACCTGTCACAATATTCAGAGATCAAGATCCTGCAATGGGCAAAGCAATAAATGAGGTATGTTATGAAAATTTGTTACTTACAGATCTGAACACTGAATGTGTTCTTAGAAACCAAAATTGTTACCTTACAGCATGTATTAAATATCGTATAAGAATTACTTGTTACTTTAAAAAATAGGTTTCCTGAAAATGATGCAACTTCAGAAATTTTACTACTAACAGACTTAAAACTAAATAGGGAATGTTAGATTTTGCATCTGTTAGCTTACAGTATGTATAAATTATGTTATATGACAAATTAGTTACTTTGTAAATTCCTGTATTAATCAACTTTCATTTTTTGGTACAAATTTCAGGTCTTCAAGAACACAAAACACAGGTTGTGTTTATGGCACATAAAAAAGAATGCAATACAGCATTATGGGAAATTGAAGAAAGATGAATCATTCAAAAATGCTTTAGCCTATTGTATGATGGGATGTACCGATCCAGCTGAATTTGAAGAGAAATATAGCTCAATGGTTGCCAACTACAAGCTGGAAAATAGCATATGGTTTCAAAGGTTATACGACATTCATGAGAAATGGAGCACAACATTCAGCAAAGATATTTTCTCTGCAGACATTCTATCATCACAAAGGAGCGAAAGCACCAACCATGCCCTATGCTTCAGTGTAAACAAAACAACTACACTCACTCACTTCTTTGAGCTCTTTAACCAAACAATAAAAAATGGAGGAGAGATGAAATAGGCAAGGAAAATAGAAATGCAAAGGGAAAGCCAAATTTTGGGGGGAAAGGTATGTTTACATTCAGAATATTTAATACCGGTATGTATTAATTTGACTAGAATCTAAAACTGTTAACTCACAACGTGCATTTGTTTCCTAACTACTGGGTCTGTACAGGTTTGGTTAAACATGATGCAAATGTTTACACACTTGCATTGTACAAAGGATTCAAAAAGGAGTTTTCTCTTGCAATGGAAAATAAAGTCAAAGAAGTGTTCTCAGAACCACCATCAAGAAAATATGAAGTCAACCTAGAACATGACAAATTTAAATATGAGACGATCGAGTACAAAAATGAAAATGGGCTAGTTGAAGTACAATGCATATGTAAATGCTTTAAAGTGTCAGGTATGTTGTGCTTTCACATTCTTAGAGTATTGCACATCAACTCTATCATTGAAATCCCAGAGAAGTACATCCTCAAAAGATGAACAAAAAAGGACAAAACAGATATGTGGGACAAAGTTCTTAGTCAAGGAAAACAACTATCAGAAAACATCAATGGTTCAGTTTCATGAAGGAATCATATGTCCAACAAATGCTACAATTTAGTTCTGAAAAGTGAAGGAAACTCAGAAGCTAGGAGAACCTTGAAGAGATGTTCGACACGTATTCAACAAGAATAAAAGAATTGTTAGCTTCAAACACCAATGTCATTGAACAATCAGCCACAAGTAGCCAATGCAACTCCACCATGACAAGGGCACCTAAGGTACTTGATTCAGCCTAAGTGAAGACAAAAGGAAGAGGAAAGATTATAAAGTCAAGATTGGAAAAGAAAAAACCAAGGAAGAAAACTACTGAATTTGACACAAAAATACCATATCTAATGACACTTTAAAAGTAGGATTTCTTAGGATACGTGTTGCATTTATTTACCAATATATCGTATTTGTTTTCCATTAACTTAAAAATTGTATTACACGGAATAACATATTGTATTTGTTGCTTTACAATTGTCACTTATTAACTTAGAGCTTGCATTTGTTTTGCTTACCGAAAAATCAATATTTGTTAAGCCACTTGCATTCTGTTTCACATAATTTTAGTGATACGAAATCATTTCATACATGTAGAATCAGTTGGCTTACAACTATAATTTATTAACCTATCAATTGCATTTGTTTTTTTATATGCACATCTAATCACAACAATTAAAAACACATGAAATAACTAAAATTAACTTGGTATTAATAAGAATAAAAATAATACTTCTTAATATTCAACATGAATTTGTTTCAAACAACTTTCAGCCATAAAACATATCCTAAAATAGTGTCTCAGAGTCGCATAAGTTGTATCAGCCATAAACAAATCAGTCTCAACGTAAGCTGATTACAAATCATCCAAAAACATTTTAAAAACATCAAATTCAAAGCTGCATATCATCAAGTCCTACAATCCCAAGGGAGAATGAAGAAATCATGGAACAGGTTTTCCTCATGTTTTCATCAATAATCCTACTAACTCACTCACGTGTCTCTGGGTCTTCCATAACTTCTAGTGTGCTCTTGACATACTCAGGATCCTCATTTGCACCTTCTTGTTGTGGTTCTGATTGGGTTTGTGGTTGCGGTTGTGGCTACACAATGGAACTAGCATTTGCTGTCTCAAGATTATGCACCAAAGCTCGAGTAAAAACCTCCATGTCTAGTTTGAAAATGAGACAAGACCTATGCATAAGCTGAGAGAAAAGCCGAAGATAAACAATCAGAAACTAAAACCAAATAATCAAAAACTGTTTAAAACACATGAACTACAAACTGCATTAGTTTAACTAAAACGGGCATTAGTTATAAAACAACATGCACTGGTGTTAAATAATCGTCGGAAAAAATACAAAAAAAAAACTTACACTATTGGAATGCGATACGACTTGGAATGCGATACGAAATGATTCTGGGCTCCTGACTAACGCCATTAAATGCAACAGTCGGAGTACAAAGACCCTCACGGCCAACATTCTCATTACGAATTTCCTCGGATTCATGGCTGCTACTTTCTCTTTCAGCCTGCCATCCTTGCTCAAAGGAAACCAACCATTAACCATAACTCCCTTATCATACCCCATTTTTTCAAGAAAATGAACGCTCTTCAACAAAGTTTTGTTCAACCAATGCATGTGCAAGGGCAATCTAGTAGGATCAGGCTGACTTCTAAAAGGAAATCTATAAATGTATGCCAACAACAATACAAACACACAGCCACTAACAGAAGACACATTTTTACTCCCAGATTTAAAGCTACCAACACCCTCACACACATGATCCAGAACTAAGCCACACCAATCAAGACTCTTAATAGTTCCCATATTCTCTAAAGCACCAACAATCTTCATGTCTGCAAAATTTCTTGTACTTGGGGCCAAGAAAGTACACACCATATACATAACAAAGTATCTCTTAAACTGATCATCACCATCACTCAATTTAATAATCTCATAAAAAATATTCATGTATGTGATAATACCATACTTATCAGCCCCTAACTCATCCCTCCATCTATCCCTAATATCCACATCCTTAGAGACACCCCTCCCATTGTTCTTCACTAGCCCCACGAGACACCTCAAAATCCTAGGAATGCAGAAAATATCATACACATCAGCAAGGGTAATAATATACCTGGAGCGGGCTACTTCTTGGACACACCCCAGGAGATCAAACCTCTCAACCAACCATGGGATGATTCCAACAGGGATAGATGAAATATCAAAATGAAGCAGACAACCAAATCTTATTTCTTCAACATCCTTCTTCTGCTCAGGATTCAGGGAACAAAAGACATACTTCAGCTTCGAAGGACAGCATGAACTAGAGAATTTCTTTGCAAACCTTTAAAAAATTAAATACGAAAATATTAGACATACATAGCTTCAAAAGTTACTAATAAATTTAGGATACTAATACACTAACATATACAAAACATAAGTTTAAAACTAACAAAGAAAGATGAAATCTAAAACAATAACCAGTCATAGTATCTAGTACAACATAAATGTTAACATATGCAACATTTAATCAAACAAATGCAAGTTCTAAGATAACACTGAACACAACAGTTTTTTTTTGGAAAAAATAGTTAGATAGGTTGTAGTAACAAATAAACTATGAATATTAACATATACAACATGTAAGAAAATAAATACAGTTTCTTACTATTTTCTTTTTAACATGTAAGAAAATATAACAAGGCTGAAAATATACAAAGTATTAATAACAAATAACACCTTAATATTAAAATATGAAACATTTTATGAAACGAACACAGGTTGTAACAAATTCAAAGAATACTGAGAACGGAAAAGAAAAGAAAACTTACGTGTTACCTTCTACATCAACACGTTCAACAACCTACTTTTTCGGACAATTACGTTATTGTTTGGAAAGTCTTCCATCAACAACAACAACACCTTCAACAGACACCATTTTCCTGGAACCCGATGCTCCACCAGCCACACTATCCGCTTTCCTCTTCACACCAGATTTTTTACCAACTTCATCTTCTGGCTTCTTCGACTTTGCCTTCAGTTTCTCACTATACTTAACACCATCTTACTTCTTTTTCTTCCCAACTACTACCTTTATCTTTTTCTTCAACTCACCAGCTGCCAACATCCTAACTTCTTCTTTCCCATTTTTCTTCGACTTCACAGAAGGGGACTTCTGTTTCAAATTCTGAGGCACGACCTTTTTTTTCTTAACAGTTGGGGACATTTTCTTCTTCTGTCCTTCAATATCGATAGGCACATCAGGTACATCTTCGTCCCTAACAGACTCACTTTCATTCATATTCAACATATTCAAATCACCAACTCACTTCTCAAAAAATGCATCAACTTCAACATCAATTTGTTCAGAAAAATCATTCCTCTCAACACCCTCACCACCCTCAACAACAACAACACCACTAGAACCACCTTCAACACCACCTAACCCTACACCATCAACTTCAGGCCTAACACCTTCAAGAAACCCTTCAATAAACCTAATCCCTTCACCACCAGCACTAACATTTTCAATCATTGTATAAAAAATATCAAAAACAACTTCCCTCACTACCCCAGCCACGAAAGAATCCCCAACTTCACCGGCCACCTCACCAGCCACCAAACCACCAGCCTCAACAGCCACAAACCCCCCAGCCTTATTAAAACCAGTTAACTCTCTACTCATTCGAACTACATCAATCAACAAAGTGTCATATTCGAAGTCTTTAAAATCCTGGGTTGATCCACCTTCATCAGTCTTCAATTTCTTCACAGTAAATTTCAACCTTTTCTTCTTCGGTGAGGTAGGAGCAGCAGTAATAGAAACCTCTGGGGTAACAACACCACCAATCCTCGCAGACCTACGTGCCAATGAGGCAACTACACAACAAAATAGAAGCAAAAACTATATAAGAACATTAAAAAAACAAACATATAAATAAAATACAATATATAAAGAAAGCAAAACAACCTCCAGACGCGTATGACTGCTGAATCTTCTTCAGCTCAGTCTGCAGTGAAGGTCCATCATTCTTCTTGGATTTCCTCACAAGAGGCACAACATCTAAACACCATAACACATTTAAGATAAATAAAAACTCAAAATAAATAAATAAATGTAATATAGAAATATTACAATCACCTTCAATTTTTTCAGGTTTATCATTTTGAAATATGTCTTCAATTCCTCCAGGAAAAGCTAAAAAAATCATATACATGCTCAGGAAAAATAAATTATTAAATGACAGTCAATAAGAAATATAATGTAAAACACACAAACAATAAATTAACTAACACAAAAAGTATGCTAACATATGCAACTTCTAATGAAATAAATGAATGCTATCAAATCAGAAGAATACACACATTATAACTAACTAATGCAAAAAGTATGCAAACATATGCAACTTCTAATGAAATAAATACATGCTATAAAATCAGAAGAACACACACACACACAGTATAACTAACTAATGCAAAATGTATTCTAACATATGCAACTTCTAATGAAATAAATACATGCTATCACATCAGAAAAATAAAAGTAAAAATAACAGTTTCATAGATTTTCAAAACACATGCACACCATAACTAAAATAATGCACACTACAACAATCAGTAACTATCATATATATCTTACACTATAACATATGAAAAACTTTATAAACTAACAGTCAATAAGCAATATAATCCGAGACACAAACAGTGTAACTAACTAATGCATACTGTATATTAACATATGCAACTTGTAATGAAATAAATACATGCTATCAAACCAAAAGAATACACACAGTATAACAACCAGTAGCTATCATAAAGTAAAAATAAAAAACAGAGCAACTAACTAATACATATGCTATATTAACACATTCAACTTTTAAAACAAACAAATGCATGTTATAAAAAAATACTCAAAACATGCAGATCTGACTTACAAATAAAAAAATACTCTAAAAAGAAAGTCAACAACAACAAGATTGAAAAACACGCATACAAATACAACAAGAAATAAAACGCGCAAAACTCCAAATATTCAAAACAAAAAAACAAAAAAAGAACCAGGAGAAGGAGAAGGCTGAGTCATCTTCTCCGCTTTAGGGGAAATGATCTTGTTTCCCTTCGTCATATCAACACCGAATTTTAGAGGAAGACCTCCTGCTTTACCCTTTGGCATGCCCATACTCTATAGCAAATAAGCAACAAAGGTGTTAAATCGGAATGACAAACGATTATCAAACAATAAAATATGAATGACAATCAATTATTGGAACATAGATTCGTAAAAACACATAAAAAACTAAAAAAAAACTTACCGAATTAGATCCTGAGGTTGAACGGCGAGATCGCGACGAAGTTGAACGGCGAAGGAAATGCAAAATCGGCGATGAATTTGGAGAAGAAATGTGAGAAAACTACATAGCAACAATAGAGGAAAGGAGAGAAAAAGTGTGAGAGGGAAAAGGAAAAGTAAAGTGGAGAGAAAACGTGGATAAGAAAACAGTAAAAAGAAAAACAGTTTAGTAAACCGCTGGGAAAATCAAAAGGAAAAAAGAAATTATATTATAATTTATAGTAACTTCCCTAATTTATAACTAATTACAATCTGAACCCCATTTTAAAAATTGGTCTCTGCCTTGTCCATAAGCTTATGGACATGCCTACTTTTATGAGACTTTCTCATAATAAAATAGTGAATAAAAATGAAATAGTGAAAATAATATGAATGAATGGATACTCCAATGAAGGCGATTTTTTAAAAAGATAAATGAAGTAAAGTTTGAATAAGTGCATGCACAAAGGAAGTAAATTCAATGGTCACTTTTTAAGTGATGCGTTATTAATTTCAATAATAATATTTAAAATTTACCTTTCAACAATGGATAAAGTTAAACGAGTTCTTTTACCGAAATCGTATGCTATTAATGAGCAGCTAAACAATCCATGTTAAATGACAATAATGGATAGTCAAATTACGTGAATAGATATCAACTCCTTAAGTAAAGAGCTACAACTTTTTCCGGATATAGTCAGAGGTGACTCACAAGCCCTCATTAAGGCCTTCCAAAATGAAGGAGAGGATACATATGACTACGGACTCTTATGTACTGATATCAAATCTTTGTTGGCAAATTTATATGATTTAGTAGTTCAATGGATTGCAAGACAAGCAAATAGTGTAGCACATAAACTATTACAATTCCCACAAACAAATTGTCTGATCTCTTACTCATGGAGCTCAAATTAAAATTTTGTAACCCTTTCCAATTCTTAATGAAATATAAAATCCTTTTTCATAAAAAAAGTAAGAACCTACTACTTACTAAGAACCATTTAATAATGATAGCTCCTTAATAACAAAGGTTGTTTATTAAGAAAAATACACTTAAGAAGTTGTCATTATGGATGCTATAAGGTCTTTCCTTTATATTCCTTTCTCTTTCAAACCCCTATCTCCATCATAATCTTCTTCTTCCCCCTTTTTCACACCATGGGAGAAGGGAAAATTATTTTTATTGAACAATAAATTATTCTCGAGGACGATAATGCAATTTTAATTAAATCTCTGACGATCATTCTGATTAACATATAATTTAGTTATCATTGCAATTGACCAATTAGGTAAGATGTCAATTCCACTTAATAGATATCAAAGTCGGTAAAACCAATCAATTTTGACTAATTTTAAAATTGTCCAAGAGTTTGGTAGGATGTCAATTCCCTTCATAATTTAATTCTTGAATAGGCAACTAAATGGTTGATTCATAAATTGAACAATTCAAGAATTTGGTTCATGAAATAGGGGACTCTTAGACTGCACTTAAACTCTTATAAATAGAGGGATAGTTAGAGTGTCAAGGTGTGAGTTTTGTAGATATATGTTCGGGTCTTAAAACCACCTTTCTGTATCTGAAATTTGGGCGGGTGGTCCTGTGTGACGTAATATCTGATATTTGTAATCTGTCTGGCCCATTTGGGCAATATAATTCATATGTTTCTGTTCGTGGAGGAATCCAACATGTTTGGTGAACCACGCTAAATTCCGTGTTCTGTTTCTTGCTTTCCTTTTGTCTTCTTGATTTTGCACAAGAGGATTAATTTTCCCAACAAGTGGTATCAGAGTTAGGCGGTGATACAACAAGTGGTATCAGATTTGATGGTTTTTTTGCTTCCGTTTCAAGATGAAGAAAGAGAAGAAGAAAATTTTGAGGCTGGTTGATCTGTCAGAGCTATTTTATTAACAAGTTCTTTCATGTTTGAGCTTTATGATGTTATGTTCTGTTAAATCCTTTCCTGTTGGATTTATTTTAGTTGGTGATATTTGAGTACTTCTAGTACATCTGTCTGGCACTTTTTCTGTGCATCTGTAACTGTCTAGTATATGTGGCACGACCGTAGTGCATCCGGTACATCTGGCAGAATCAACGTGCATCTGCATTAGAAATGTCCATCTGCATCTGGCTCTTTTTTGGCGCTGTTGTTTTCATTGTGTCATTTAGACCTTCTGAGAAATGGATTTACAATCATGTACCTACTACCCCCTCTGTCTCACCACTATTTTCACTTTAATCATTATCACGCTGTTAAAAAAATATGTTTGACCGTTAATATGTCTACCTACGTATAATAACGACAAATAAAAAGTTGATATTTAGAAACTACTTGTTACGGCGAATTGAACAATATCATATACGATAATATTGTATTTCATATATATATTTAACTATTCGGTCAAATTTTGATAGAGAATAATGTCAAAAAGTAAAAATGCAAATAGAGTTGGGACAGAGACAGTGGCGGAACCAGAGGAAAAGTTGAGGAAGGGCGGAGGAGGGGTTGGGGCAGCATCCACTGGAGGGTATGGGGCGGAGGAGGGGCAGATACTATTCATTAGGGCAGCATCCACCGGTGCGGCCGCCCCCTCCAAGTTCCGCCACTAGACAGAGAGAGTACTTGTTAGTGCCAATTCTCCATATGCATGACTACGGGCTAGCTAGCAACTAGCAAGCAAAGCATGAATGTTGTTTAACCTTTGGATCTGCATATTGAGGGGGAGAGAACACGAGGAAATAGGAAAGAAATCAATACGAGTCCCCAAACGTATTACCCGGTAAATAAATCTTTAGCTTAGTGAATTTTTACCATCTACACATAATAAAATCACCAATACTAATTAGAGTCGTTATCTTGAAAGACGATTTTTCCATAATAAAATCACCAATACTAATTAGAGTTCGTCTCTTGAAATAGATCTTTCCATAAGTTATGGAAAAACCAAGGTTTAAACTGCAAATTTGAAGAAAAAAATCAAAATTAAATTTTCGGGTTGTATTAATCGGTCATAAACTTATCACTCATACATGTTGCATAATAAAATTTTAATATTACAACTAAAATATTTTAACTTTCTATAATTTTAATTCAACCCCGTTTTCCATATGCCTATGGAATGACGGGTTTTTTTAAAGACTTTGCCTACTAATTATTATGCAAATATCTGATCATATTAAAAGTTGAGACATAAAATACATACAGACAATTTAATAAATTTAATTTTTCTATATTAGCTAATTGATTTTTAAATAGAACACAATTGGACATGTGATAGCATTAATACATGGCTGTGTCTTTCTTTGCAACTTTGCAAGTATAATGACTTTCTGAAAAATAATGATCGCCTCAAGATACACTATTTATTTTACAACATTAAAAAATAATAATAATGCGTGTGATATTAATTATCTCTTAGGTTTTATCACTTTTTTATGAATAAGGTGGCGTTTGATATAAATATCTGAAATAAATATAGTAATTTGATCTAAGAATAAAATCTGTAAATGAAAAATTAAATCCACCATCTCTTGATACCAAAATTTCAATTTCAATTTCAATTTCAAACTTCCAAATCAAACGCATTTTTCCTATCATTTCATTTCCTAATTTTCAAATTTAAGTTCCAGGTAGGGGTGGCAAATGGGCGGACGGGTCAAATACGGGTTGGGTAAAATGGGTAATTAAAAAATATGGGTATGACCCA
>JAULKM010076158.1:0-11757 GCA_032355605.1 Rubia tinctorum
AATTCTAATCAAAATAAAATTGAATATTCTAAACACTAATTAAAATATTACCAAAACTCTTCTAAGCCAACATGACCGAGTTTATGGCTTCATTAATAAAAATAAAAATAAACTAAAATGATCACACTACCTCATTAAAAAATTTAATGGGAAAAAGAGTATAGTGTTGACCTTCTAAAAATACTAAACTAATAAAAATAAAATAAATGACATTTTTGATATCTTATCACTAGTGCTAAATCATGGTATAACCTTAGTTGTCATCCTAACCTTAATAATTCAATAATCATAAGAATTAAACAAAAGAAAACATCAATTTATTAAATTTTAATAAATTAACACCACTCACAGGAAGCCCCAATCCTACAAGCGCATGCCTCCATCGCATTGGCCTCTTCCAAGCATGTTTCCAACTTTCCTTGCAGAACATGCTTCATACTTATCATTTTCACTCCCCAATTCTGGATTGTTTTCCTTTTTTTACTGTTACTTTAATTTTTTTCTTTTGCAAATCACTCCTTTTTTTTCTTTCCCTAATATAAATATATTAATTTTAAAATTTTCATGTGTATATAATGCAGCCAATTCCTTATGAACGATGATAGTTTCTAGATAAACTCACGGCAAGCCCCTTCCTCTTTGAGTACCTACAAATGTCCCCTAGTTGATCTCATAGTGGAAGTTCCGACGCTCAAGTTAGTATGGCCCTGTCATTTATATATTTCTGAAGTATTTTTCACTTGGCATTTTGTGATATTTTCTTTATTTATTTATAACTCTTCAATAGTGTGATCATGGTCCAATTATCACTCTCCAACTTTGAATCGTGGTCCAGTTATGGGGAGTCGTGGTGAGTGTTGTCTTCCTCCATTTTCACAGTTTTCCAGTTAGTAGTGTTTTTATGTTTAAGTATTCGCAGACTGGGGGATATTCCTAAGTTTAGCGAATTGGTTGCTACGCCATGCTTAGTTTTAGCTAACTTAGACTAGACATGTAATATATTCTCTGTCCTAGCACTAAATCATGACATCATCTCAATTTGTTATCATCCTAACCTTAATCATGCAATAATCATAAGAATTAAACAAGCAGTCATCAAGTTATAGAATTTTAATAAATTAACACCACCCACAGGAATCCTTGATCCCGCATGTGCGTATTTTCTGCATGTAGTCCTCTTTTATGCGTGTTTCAAACTTTCCACGTGGAACATACTTCATGCTAATTCTTTTCACACTACCATTCCAGACGTTATACCTTTTTAAATGTTATTTAAAAAAATCTTTTTGCAGATCACTTCTGTTCCTTTTTGGTGTGCTTTCCCTAATATAAATATATTAATATTAAAATTTGCATATGTATATAATGCGGGGAATTCCTTATGAAGTAAACAAAAATGATATGGCTTACTGAATTGTAATAAACTACTTCATTTTCTTACTACACGATCAACAATGTTCCGACGTCGGAAGCGCCGTTAATTTTATTGACAAATGGAAATTATAAAACCATAGCTATACATCACACATCACACGGCGGTTATTAAATAACCACTGAATATTAATGTTCTGAAACCGTGGTTCAGAAAATTTGGAATCAGACAAATTTCTCTAATATCAACAGTATATTAAATGATGGTTCCTAGTAAGAATTCCACAAATTCGTCACAATAGAGCTGTTAATGCTTAATCCCCCACTAGTGAATAATGTTTAAATGTCCGACTTAACGTGCATGGGGACGTAGTGTCCCTTGTTTTAAGTTTAAATAATCTAGATAAAACTTTATAATTACCAAATAACTAATGTTGATGATCACAAATTTGTTGAAAGGATGTTTTTTTATAAATGTTACAATAATATAAATGAGTCAAACATACAATTGATAAATTTTTATCATGCATATGAAACAGCATGATAAAAGAAGTATAAAATGTTATGAGTGATTTCTCTACCATTTAAAAAGCAAAGATGACCTCAACACATGATCTTGGCTATCTGAGGTTTAACTCAATAATAGCTCAAAAAAAATTTGCTTCAAACATTAGGGATACTAATAACCTATTATCTATCAGACTTTAGTAATTTTCTTTAGGGATCAAAACGATTCATATAAAACCCGTAACTCTTAGAACTAGAATGTTCAAGTTAACTTTATCTCTAAAGGAGGTTTACGTGAATTAAGTCCTGCTATTTTATGGTTAAAAGTTTTGTCAAAAGTTATCAATGTCATGGATAGACCTTTACTTAGAATAAATGTTAAGTACTTGTTGTAATTACCTCTTCTAGGATTACATTTTTCTTTAATGGGTTGTTTTCAATGAGAGTTGAAGCATCTTCTAATATACAGAAAATTTTTAGGCATGATAGTAATGATAAATTTAAATTTAAAATTATAATATTTATATCTAGGACATGAAGTAAGCTAAACTTCATCCTTTACTTCCTTAGGCTCAACAAGAAATGCAAAATTTATTCACCTTGGAAATCTTTTATTAAGTTGAGTTGAATGCATTGTCAAAAGGCAAGCTTTTGTAAAATAAATTTATACCAAACTTTTTAGAGTCGGTTGAGTTAAAATATTGATATCTAATTCTAGTACCAGTTCCTAAAGATTATATTGATATTCATTCAAAATATTATCTTAAACCTCTTGTGGCTTACCTGTCAACCATATTTCATAGAATGTTGTGAAAGTCTAATAAATAATTATTGGATTCCATCTTCAAAAACATGAAATGATAGAACTTGCTTAACTTCATGTTTTAGCTAAATTGAAGTGAAAGAAATTATATCTTACTATGTGTGAAAATATTTTTTTAGGTAAAAATATTGTGATATATTTAAGCTCATGAATTTCAACATTGTGCTATTTTTATATATTCACATGTCCATGAAACATCAATAGTTATTTTTCTACATTAAAAATAATTCCCTGAAAATTGCCCTAACATTTTCCAAATTTTGTTTGAAGGCTAACTTTATATATAATTCATCAAAATTTTAGTTGAATGATATATCAAGACATGTGTACATAAATTATGAACTTAAATAAAATGAATAGTACTAAAGTTTCTTATTTGCTAGTTGAAAAAGCATAGTCTCCATTATTATTTTCTTTAGTTAGAATTCAATTGGCGTGGTTATTCAAAAATCTTAGTATGCTTTTTCTTTCTTAATTAAAAAACACAATTTATGAGTTTCAAAAAAAATTCCTTCAATTTTTACATGTTCCATATATTCTCCAAACAAAAGCAATATATATTCTAATTTTAACACAAATAAGCATAACTGTTTTCATAAATTAGAAAAAAAATTTATATCTATCATTATATGAGAACGCGTGATATTAGATATAGAAAAAAACATCATGATAAAAAAATTGGAAATTTTTTAATTTTTATAAGATAAGAGAGTTGATATTGAGACTTGGATCTAGATCAATACCAAGAGTAATCAAAATAAAATTGATAATGATAGTAAGAATTATCAAATAAGTGATAAATATTGCCCTTTTTACCTTACACGTTTGAAAAGGCCAAATCCTAAAATAAACTCTCGAAATCCAAAAAACCCTTTCTTGGATTGGATAGGAAAGAATAAAAAAGAATAAATAAGCCGACTCAAACCCCTGACATGCGCCGCAGGGTAAACCACTGCCTCTTAGGTCCCCCGACTTATTTTACCACAGAGGCCAATGTTAGACAATAATTACTCCCCCCCAAACACAGCTTACGACTTTTATCGTACTGTGCTCTCCGAAGAGAAAATCTTCTCAAAATCTCACTCAAAAGGTGCTAAGTTGGAATCCCCTTCCTTACTAAGGATTTTTTTGGTTCTGGAGGATCCAGCTATATGAGAACCAGAAATGGAGAGCTTCCCCCCCCCCTTTCCGTCCAACTTTTCTTTGGTAGGTCTTAAGAATGTTGGTTTTAACAATGAGTGATTTCCCTTCTCTGACCCTTACTGCCCAATCCGAGAGTTGAAATATATGTGTATGTATGTATACGTATACGTGTGTGCGTATATATGGGGGACGGTTTAGGTGGACAACTATATGCGTGACCACAACTATATGTGAGACCAAATTTGATTTTTTTGGATCATATATAATTGGAGGGATTTTGTTTACGTTTCATATTTGAAAGGGAGCAACTTTTGTCGCAATTGTCTCACATGTAGTTGACGTCACCCCCTTCCACTTCCTCATACATGTGTTGGGTGTTTTCAACCCAAGTTCCACATTGGAAGTTGAGAAAGTGATTGTTCACTACATAAGTTAGAGTCCCACCACATTAGTATAAGGTCTTTTGGAGTTGGACCCAACAAAAATCGTGTAGGCTTAGCCCAAAGCGGACAATATCATACTAATGTTGGTTGTGGTGGGTTTGGCAGTCCCAACAAGTGGTATCAGATTCATGGTTGTGCGGGACGGGGACTGCGTATGTTCCCAATGTGGAGGCCCTCGGTTTGTGCCCTTGGCGGTGGCAGTTGTGTCCTTGTATCGAAAGTCTGCCTGAAAAAGGTGGTTGTTAGGTGGCGTGTCCCGCATATAGAAAAACCTTAGGCATGATAGTAGTGATAAATTTTCAATAATAATATTTATATCCAGGATAAGAAGTAAGCTAAACTTCATGCAATAAGTACATAATTTATTCACCCTTAAAATATTTTATTAAGTAGAGTAGCTTGCATTGTCAAAATACAAGCTTTTGTAAAATTAATTTATCCCAAACTTTTTAGTGTAGGTTGAGTTAAAACATTGAAATCTAATTCTACAACCAGTTCCTAAATATAATATTGAGACTCATTCAAAAATATTATCTTAAACCTCTTGCGGCTAACCCGTCAACCATATTTCATCAAATATTAGAAAAGTCAAAAAAATAAATTATTGGATTCCATCTTCAAAATTTTGAAATCAACGAACTTGCTTAACTTCATGTTTTAGTTGAACTGAAGAGAAAGAAATTTATCGTATTTGTGTGGAAATATTTTTTTGGGTAAAAATATTGTGATATATTTAAACTCATGAGTTTCAACATTGTGATATTTTTATATATTCACACGTCCATGAAACATCAATAGTGATTTTTCTAATTTAAAATTTATTCCCTGAAAACTTACATAACATTTTACAAATTTTGTTTCAAGGCTAACTTTATATAAAATTAATCTAAAGTTTAGTTGAATAATATATGATTACATGTGTACACAAATTACTAACTTAAATAAAATGAATCCTAAATTTTCTCATTCGCTAGTAGAAAAAGTACAGTCTCCATTATTAATTTATTTAGTTGGAATTCAGTTGGCATGTTATTCAAAAATCTTAGTTTGATTTTTCTTTCTTAATCCAAATAGAGTCACAATTTATGAGCTTCAAAGTTCACTACTACGGAGGCCCCCTTCTAGCACCGGTTTCTTGGTACTGATTTTTTAAAACCGGTGCCCAAATGAAATTAGCACCGATTTTTTAAAATTAACACTGGTTTTGGCACAGATTTTTCAAAAAATTGGTGTTAAATTTTAACGCCGGTTTTCAAAAAACCGGTGCCAAAACCGATGTTAATTTTTTTAAAAAAATTTAATCTTCCTGCGATTTTTCAAAAAAAAATTAAAAAATTAATTTTTTTTTTGAAAAAATTAATAAGTTTGGTGCAGCTGCGCGCATATTTTATATAAAACTTTAATCTTCCCACCTAAAATTTGTAGAAAATTTCAATTTTCCCACAAAAAAATTGTAGAAAATTTCTAAAAAATACCAAGAATTTGAATTTTATTTGAAAATTTGTGTGGGTTAGGCGTAGCTGGGCGCAGTTGTGCGCAACCGCTCTAAGCTAAAAAAAAATTAAAATATTTAGCACCGGTTTTATTAAAACTCCTGCCAAAATCGGTGCTTAATATTTTTAAAGTTCAATCTTCCCGCCAAAATTTCAAAAAAATTCCCAATTTTTTTTTGAAATATTTTAACAAAAAATATCATGAGATTAGCAAAGATACACCCAGCCACTCTGAGCTAAATTATTTTTTCTTGACTTTCAAAATCATTCACTTGTTTTGTTGACTTTAACTATAACTAGGTTGCTTTAAATTAATCAACGATCAACCTTTATGGACCTAATATAAATAATAATATAAATGTTTGAATAAGAAAAACCATGTATTTTGGAGCAATGGTAAGGGCCACAATGTAATTTTCCAAAATTGTGTACAAGTAATCAATGTTGACTTTCGAGGCCTTTCCATTCACCCATACATGCTTAAATCTCAATGTCGCAATCGTACATTATTCAATGAATTTTTTTATCGCCAATTTCATGATTCGACAATTCCAAACTTCTAGGAGGGACCTAAGTGCAAAAGTAAAAACTTTACTCATGACTCCAAATTAAAATCTGCTCAAACGTGGTGCTTCCCTATAAACCCCCACTTTATTTTCCAAATCCGTAACGGAATATTTATCATCGATCGGCCATAAGAACATATCGGTAATCCTTTCCAATTTCTCTTTCTTACTTCTACGTAATCAATTCTAAGTTACTCTCAAACATCTACTAGCGTTTTCCAACATTTGATCAAAAAATAATATTATTTATTATTTTATATTGAGGTAAGAATAACAAAAAAACATGTAGTTTTGAGCAATGGATAATGGGGAAACACAATCTTGGGCCGCAATATAATTTTCCAAAACTGTGTACAAGTAATCAACGTTGTTTTTTGAGGTCCTTTTGTTCACCCATACATGACCAAATCGCAAAGTCGCAATAGTATATTATTCAATTGCATTTCGTTTCACCAATTTCTTGATTTGACAACTCCAAATTTCTTGGAAAGTCTAAGTGCAAAAAGTAAAAACTTTTCTCGCAACTCAAAATTGAAATTCGCTCGAACATGATGCTTCCCTTTACACCCCCGTTTTATTTTCCAAGTCTGTAATGGAATATTTATCATTAATCGGGCACGAGAACATATCCTTAATTCTTTCCGATTTCTCTTTCTTTTTTCTATGTAATCAACTATAAGTTACTCTAAAACATCTACAAGCGCTTCCCATAATTCACCAAAAAATATATTATTTTATATTTTATATTTAGGTAAGAATAACAAAACTCATGTATTTTGGAGCAATGGATAATGAGAAAGCACAGTTTTGGGCCACAGTGTAATTTTCCAAAATTGTGCACAAGTAATCAATGTTGACATTTGAGGCCCTTCCATTCACCCATACATTCCCAAATCGCAAAGTCACAATCGTATATTATTCAATTGAATTTTAGGGTCACCAATTTCGTGATTTCACAATTCCAAATTTCTTGGAGGGACCTAAGTGCAAAATGTAAATTTTTTACTCATAACTCCAAATTGAAATCCGCTCGAACGTGGTGCAACCCTATAAACCCCTATTGTATTATTCAATCCCATAAGGGAATATTATTAACATAGTGGCACAAGAACATGTCCAAAATCCTTTTCGATTTTCCTTTCTTACTTCTAAATAATCAACTCTAAGTTACTCTAGAGAATGTACTAGCGCTTTCCAACCTTTTACCCCAAAATTTATTTATTTTCTATTTCTATATTTAAGCAAGAATAAAAAAATCGTGTATTTCGGAGAGAATTATATTGTCATAACAAAATTTTAGGAAATAGCGTAATTTTCCATAAAGATATTGGAGGCGCTTCTGCTGTTACGGTGTTAGAAAATATCATAGATTTTTTAGTAGTAGTACTCTTGGGAATGTGAATAAATCCAAAAAAGAAGAATTTAGGTAGTAATATGTCATAACATTTGGGACAATGTAGCAGCTATTTTTAAAAATAAAATATAGCTGCTACGATGTTAGAAAATCTCAACCCTATTAAATTAGTTATCCTCTCATGCATATATTTAAATTGGATAAAAAATAATTTAGATAGTAATAGGTCAAAAACTTATGAACATTGTGGTAGGTCATTTGTGAGACAAATAATAGTTGCTACGGTGTTGAATGTCCACCATCTCATAAATTAAATCTTCACCATTGAAATGTCTTATATAAATACTAAACCCTATTCCGATCTCCCAAAAATTTCCACCGTCTCCTTCATTTTCTATTCACGTCTCATCACTTTGCCACCATATCTTTTTCCAAGCCGTCACCATCAAGCCTCCATTGCGCCGCCTCCACCTCCGGTACCGCCACTGGAAAAAACCTCTGTCACCATGAAGCTATCTCCATTTTCCTCTGCCTCGTGAAGATTTATGCTTCCATCGTCACCTCCACCGTTCACCGGGAAGCTTTGTTGCTCGCTCGCCTCCGTTCGCCCGTCTCCATCTCCGCTTATTGGATCGAGGGCAGAATTGTGCAGCGGGAAAGTGGCACTACTTTGTTTGTAGACCTAAAGCATGCCTTTCTATTGTTTAATGGAATTATGAGTCTTTTTGTACCCTTTTCCTTATTGTTTATTACTTGTTTAATGATTTATTGATCTTAACCTCCAGCCTAACAGAGAAGGAGAGTATGAACGCATAGAATATGTAGGAGGCATGGTCATTGATTGGGGTGGATACCGTGTTTCTAGTGTGCTCGGGATGTTGAGGTCCATTCGTAAGATTCTTCTTCTCCTTGAGCATATTTTGCCTATTTTTCTTGCACATTTGCACCTCTAGTTAACATCCCTGCGAGAAAGCTGGATCAGTCTATGTTCTTGGTACATAATGATCTGTGAAGAAGTCTTGGCCATTTCTGTCATTGTAGGAAAATTGCTGAAATGAGCACATATAGGTGTTTTATTGATCAGTGTTTGAATTTCGAGACTGCAAGTGAAAATACTTGAGGCCATATGTGATCTGGACCCAGAAACAATATTATATGATGTTTTCTTCCAACTCCTCTGTGCCATTACAAGGGTCATTTTTTGTTCCAAAAAAAGAGTCATATTTTTGTAGTTAAATTTGACCTTTGATTGAATAGTCGTCTTATATCAAACTTTTCTGGATTCATGTGGAGATTACTAAGAAATGTGTTAATTGTTAACTTGATTGAGGGCACATTTGAGAATAAATGGTCAGAATATGATTTTAGCAAAGATAACCTTTGTCCAAAAAATTATTGTTGAATTTTTATCAAATAGAACTCTTGATTTGGAACGGATGGAATATCAAACAAACTTTACTTCTAGCCAAGAAAATCTAATTGTCTAAACTCTTTTCGGACATTCTGCGTGGATTGAACAGAGCTTCTTAGGAGCTATGTTTTGGTGTTATCTAGTATCCTATTTATTGTTCAAACCAACTAGTTGATTGGTCTATTTGAGTTATAATGTTTTAATACTATTGTTGTTCAAACCTTCTTAAATCAAAGAGATTGCAAGCAGATAGAATGCAAATCAGCTTTAACAAATTAGCTTTTACAAATGTTACTTGGTGAGTTACATCCAGTGAGTTTCATTTAGTGCAGTCCGATCTTGAATTTCAGTTTTAGTTTTCATTTGGTTTTTGAGATTGTATTGAATTCTTTGTGTTCTGGGTTGTTGAAGGGTTTATAGATATAGATGCAAATTGGTGCATAACCATTTAAGAATTTAGTCCATCTTTTTGTCGTCATATTGCAGATTTTGTAAACTCAATGCTTGCAGCTTTTCATTGTAATTTTGTTTATTTGTATGCAGTGTAATTTAGTTTAACTTATACCGTGTTTTTTTGGTATTTTGTCATATGGATTATAAGTTATGTTTATCATTACGGGTAAGCTTTTCAAATAGTAGTATACTGAGTAGTTTTGTAAAGCTGGAGCTATAAGCCAAGACAAATCCACCACTTTGCAGTACAGAGTTCTGCTTCCAATAGAAATGTCATTGCTCTTGTTTTACTCTCCTTTGCATTTATTTATTATTTTTTCTATTGCAGTTTTATCATAATCAAGTAGTTGGTATCTTATATTTGATCTATGCATTTAGTTTTGAAATTGGAATCTATTTTTCCGTGTGATGGTGTCTGACAATGCTTGAGTACATTTTTTTTCTTTTTTTTTGCAATATGTTATCTATATGTTTAAATTTTTTGAGGATGGCTTTTTTATGTCTCGAGTTCCTCATGTGAGTCCTGCTATCTGGTGTGGGTTAGCATAGAGTGTGTGTTTTCTTTTGTTTAAGAACTCTAGTTGGCTGAAATAATCTTCATTGACTGTTCATTTCATGATTTTAAGAACTCTTATAGGATATCATGGCTTTAATGGCAACTAATTTTGAACATTGGGCAGAGAGATGTTTCAGAGCAGAAATACACATTGGTGTCACCGGTGTTGCCAACCAATTCGGCTTCGTAATCGTGACCTTTTATGTCCACACTGCAATGGATGTTTTGTTGAAGAACTTGCTCATTTTGATGGATACAAGTGTTCACACAGAAGGCATGAGAGAACTAGCAAAGTTACCCAAATCGTTAGAATATGCCGGGGTGAGTACATGTCAAGTAACATGTGAAACAAAAGTGAGGGGGTGGGTATATCCTGATCATAGTTACCGAGTGAAACTTCAAGAACGACTCTTTTCTTACTTAGATTATGGAATTTAAATGTTTGAACTATTATTTGAATGTGCTTCCTGTGGTTGAGGAGTTCTAAGGCTGACTTGCATTAAACTTTGTGTGTCAAGTATATGCCTATTTTGTTGCATTTTCTTCAGCTTTTCTTGTGCCGGACGAATGAATGTTTGTGTTATTTGTTGGATGTTGATCTAGAAATGTGCCTTCATGCATAGCATGGGTTTAACTGATAGTTATGCTTAGCCCCATAGATTATTAATTATGATCATATTTTTTTATTTCTATATTATCAATTTAGTGAAGCTAATATTATTATTAAATTAATGACCTACTAAATTATTAATTTTGGATCTTTTTCCCTCTTTTGGACGCAGCTGCGCGCAACTTCTTACAGTGGAAGGGCATTTTTCGCTTCCTCTGAATGCAGGTATGTGCGGCTCCTTACAGAGGAATGGTTTTTTTAATCCTTCAAAATTGTTGATAGCGGTTTTTTAGAATTGGTGCTAATATTAACTGGTGTTAAATTAACACTGGTTCCAAAAATCGGTGTTAACTGAAAAACCAGTGTTAAATTAACACCGGTTTTTAAAAAAGTGGTGAAACCATTTATTCCCCTACTTAGGCACCAGTTTTTGAGATCCCAAGAAGCTGGTGCTAGCCTTCCGAAAAATCAGTGCTAGAGGGAGTTTTCTGTGATAATGGTTTTTTCGCCTTAAATTTTCAAATGTTCCATACATTCTCCAAACAAAATCTATATATATATACATATATATATGTATGTATATTCTATTTCTAACACACATAAACATAACTCTTTTGATGAATTAGAGAAAAAATTATATACATCATTATCTGAGAACGCATGCTATTAGATATAGAAAAAAGAATTATGATAAAAGTAATAATTGGAAATTTTTTAAACTTTTATAAGACAAAAAAGTTGATATTGAGACTTGGATCAATATCAATACCAAGAGTAATTAAAATAAAATTGATAATGATAGTAAGAATTATCAAATAAGTGATAAAAATTACCTTTTTTCCCTTACACGTTTGAAAGCCAAATCCTAAAATAAACTATCGATGTCCAAAAAACCCTTTCTTGGATTGGATAGGAAAGAATTAAAAAACAATAAATAAGCTGACTCGAACCACTGACATCCGTCGCAGGGTAAACCGTCGCCTCTCAGGTCCCCCACTTATTTTACCATAGAGGCCGACGATAAACA
>JAULKM010076169.1:0-11757 GCA_032355605.1 Rubia tinctorum
ATCCTCTCTAGTTAGTGAGTATCCACCATTGTGTGAGTAGCCTTGTAATCCATCCTACTTGGGTGAGATATTTGTAATCCTACTATTGCCTCTTATAGTGGAAGATTTGGACTACACAGTTCCGTGAATTTTCCCGATTTGGGTTTTCCGCATTACCAAATTTTGGTGTCTTATTTTTCATTATTTTCGATACTCCTCTTGATCACACAGAGTGAAATCCCAATTTTTCCCAACATGTTGTATAGATTAATCATCTTCATAGAACACACGTTTCACTTCCACATTCAACCCAAACCTTCTCATTCTATCTCTTCAAGTCTTTGATGCAAAGCCATCCACAAGCTGAACTTAGCTCTCGACCTTGCACAATTATCATAGAAAAGTCTTCTCCATTGTACTTCATCTTACTCAAGTTTCAAAGCTTTGTACACTCTCTTAACACTGAACTTCTGATTGTTCATTGGCCTCTAACATTCTCTCATGTTCAAAGCCTTTTCTCTTCCCCTGGCTATACTTTTTATCACTTGCGAACAGTCAGATGGAAAAATTGCATTCATCACATCATCATCATGTATGTAGTATTCATGCATACACTGAATCCATAATAGGTCACATTTCTTGCAATGATTTCACAGGTTTTTCAAGACATCAGCCTCATTCCATTCCTATACGGAGACTACATTCATCATTCCCATCTTCTTTCCTTCAGACTTTCTCCAATGCAATGGACGCCTTCCTAGTCCTCATCTACCCCTCCCCCCACTCCATAAAAGCGATCGACATATTGCCTCAACATATTTCTATAAAACTTAGGGAGAGGGAAACTTTGCATCCAATAATTCACAATGGCAAACAATACACTGTTGCTCAACTACGACCTACCCGAATAGCTTAAGGTTTTTGCACTCCAATATTTCAATTTTCTAGTCATCCTTTCAATTAGGGGTTGACATACCAGAAAGTTAGGTTTCTTTTTAGTTAGTGATACCCTGAAATACCTAAATGACATTTTCCTTCCTCAAAGCCTGTAAACTCTAATTTCTTCTATTTTAACTCCTCAACCACTGAACCAAATTATACTTTACATTTCTCTTTGTTTACCTTCAATCCAGTGGGATCCCCAAAAACTTTGTAAGCATCCATAAGTACCTTTACTGATCTAAGTTCCCGTTTAGTCACCGACAAAATATCATCAACAAAACTCATATTGATAAGGCCTATCTTTTCACATTTAGCATGATACTGAAACTCCATGTTCTCTTTAAGTGTTTGAAATCAGCTACTCATGTATTCCATAACTAGCACAAAAGGAAAAAGGAGATATAAGATCACCTTGCCTAAGGTCTCTTTTTGCTACCACCAATTTTAAAACACCCACCATTGATATACAGTTCTTACATATACCATTACCCATCTCAAAAATCTGTTTGGTATCCCAATCTCTCTCATTATAGCCTCCAATGCATTCCAATTCACCGTTTCATACGCTTTTTAGTTATCCATTTGGATCATACATCTATCCCCACCAGTTTATCTGTTAAATCTCTTTATTAGCTCCAGTGCCAACATGATGTGATTATGAATATTTGTTTTAGGCAAAAAAGCAGCCAGATCCTCCATCACAACTTCATTGATTTCCTTGCTTAGTCTCTCTGTCAAAAATTTTGGGATGATTTTGTACACAGTTGTACAACAAGAGATTGGTCTCAGATCTTTCACTGCTTTTGCATTCTGGTGTTTAGGTACGAGTGTCACCACCATGCTATTCACTGCATTATATAATCTTTCATTTTCAAAAATGTCTCTAACGACCTCCATCATATCACCTCTTATCACTCTCCAATTCACTTTGAAAAACTTAGCTAAGAACCCATCCTCTTCTTGTGCCCTGATATCACCTATACCATTTAAACCTCTCAGACCTTCAGCTTATGCAGTTTTTTCTGTAAGTTTTTTTTAGCTTCAAACTTCATTGTTTTGCCCCTCCTCATAAATTCCACAATAATTCCCTGCAAATTTCCTGCAACTTGCCCACTATATTTTCATGGAAATCCCATACTTCACTCTCCATTTCATCCTGCTCATAAATCACCATACCACCCACCTTTTCTAACTTCATAATAACTAGTACTTGTTTTTATTGCTTTACCAAAAGCATGGAAAAAACTATTATTGCCATCTCCCAACCTGATCCAATCCACCTTAGATTTCTGCATAGCTATTTTCTCAACTATATCAATCCATCTATTAACTTCACTAATACATTTTTATCACCTTTTGAGTAAGTTCCACATTCATCTTGTTCTTTCCCAACTCTTTTTGTGCCGAGCTTAAATCGCTCCTAGCCTGCTCTAATTTCTTCTTAATTCCACCTAGCATCTTAATGTGCACCCTTAGGTCTCTCTGTAACCTAATCAGCTTTCTCCAAACTTTGTACATGGGCTGTCCATCCAATCCATTGTTCCAGCTTTCCTCAATTACTATAATCACCTCAACATCCAGTAAACAGTTCAGAAATCTACATACCTTCCACATTGCATTATCTGATATCCTAGCCTCTAGGTTTCCCACCTTGGTATATGGGTATTTTTTAAAACCAATCCATATTAGCAATAGCCATGTCAATACGAGAATATATAAACCCATATACATGTTTATTAGACCATGTAAAATACTCTCCAACACTGTCACATTCATGCAGTCTAAATTTCTCCATCATCTCCTTCAAAATCTCATAATTTCTTCATCTGTACCTCATTACCCCCTATTCTGTCTTTCGTGGACAGTACATATTGAAATCTCCAATATTAATCCATGCCCCTTGTATCTTCAGCTGTAATTTTTCAATATCTGCCCATAGCACTTTCCTATCCTGCAGCTAATTACTAGCATAAATAGCAGTCAGTTATTCACCCTTGCTTCCATTCTTTTAAATCATTTCACAACAGATAATTTGTTCTGTGCATTTCTCCAATCTCAAGTAAACCTCTATCTAATCCCATAATATCCAAATCCTGCCATTTGGATAAGTTGAATAGTTATCCACATAGCTTCATTTATCCCCCATTCTAGCCCTGACATCTTCCAATTTTTCATTTCTTACTCTTGTTTCTGGCAACACAACAAGCTTCACATCCTTACCATAGAGATGAGATTTGATCTCTTTACCTTTTGTTGTTTTATATAACCCCCTCACATTTCATGATATCATCATAACAAATGCCCACATGCATCTGCTGAGCCACTCCAAGCCCTCAGATTCTTAGCATTGGTAGAATTGCACCCTTCATTTATATTTATCATCCTTTCTTGGTTGAGTTTCTCCTCTCCTCTATTTTTTAATCTCACAGTACACTCATTCTTCTGGATTATCTTTTTTTTCCACTTCTACTCAGTCTTCATAGTTTTCAATACCTTATCCTATAATGCTTTTCCACAATCTGAATCTCTCCACTCTCCAGTGGCCTTTAGTTGCCATTTCTTCACAATGTTTCCTACACTTGGTTCCTTCTTACACCAATTCCCACCTACCAAACATACATAACATAATTGAGGGCTCCATTCCAATTCAACTTTCTATTGTATCTTGTTGCCCTCCAATAGTTACTGTCTTAGGTATAGGTTGGGTTATATCAATCTCAACTAGAATTCTAGCATAAGATACTTTGACTTTTATAGCTGTACACTCATTAGTAACAAAGCCCTTCCCTCATAACACTCCCAATTTTACCTAATCTTTTAGATTCCCACAAGTGTAGAGGCTGTTTAGGAAACTTCACCCATTTTGGTATTGTCTTAACTATATCATCTTTCAATGAAAAAATCTTCTTCTACATATGGAGAAACAATGTCATATTAAAAATAGTTTAATTATTCTACTCCTTCAGTAACAAGATCACTTTTTTTCCTCGGTTGGCCTCGTTCTTTCTTCATGCTTGCCAATTACACCTTCAGAGTGTGTTTATCGCCCGCACAAGAGAGAGAATCTTCATTCATATTTTTTATTATATTTATCAATTCTCTTTTGAAAATGTTTTCTAAAAAATATTCTCATTTGAAAGCAGTGAGTCAAAATGTTTGTACCTTTATTGTGGCAAATGTCATTTGGTTGGCAAAGGTCCTTGTGTAACTACGCAACATGCATTGCATAGACAACCGTTAGATACAAGTCAATTAAATTATTTAATTCAATTCAATGCAATGAATAGGATAAATATAGTACGTACCCTGCAACTTGCCTCTCAACAAGCCATTGTCTCCAATCATCAATAATTGAATATTTTAGAGACTTAATCCATGCTTCAGTTGCTAGGTATGGAATAACAAAGTCACGATCGCCACTGCACCACAAAATCGAAATGTTTCAATTAACTTTCAACAAACATAAAAGTAGAAAATTGATATACAATTTTCTACTTTTTTCAACCCAATCACCAACAGTTCAATCCAATTTTATTTTACTTCATTTCATTTCATTAGATTTAACTCAATTTAATGAAATTTTATGCTATTATTATTATTATTATATATTAGTACGTGGGATACGACAATCGGAATCAGCCATGTCCCTCGATGGCAGATCCTATTTAATTATGATTATTAAGGGCAACCTCACCATCCTTCGATGTAAGGATTCTAGCTGAACTCTGGCCATATGGCCTTGCAGAAGATGTATCAG
The DNA here is from genome assembly GCA_032355605.1 of Rubia tinctorum. Lineage (NCBI taxonomy): Eukaryota > Viridiplantae > Streptophyta > Magnoliopsida > Gentianales > Rubiaceae > Rubia > Rubia tinctorum. Next base: position 4,679 of record JAULKM010076169.1, read on the forward strand.
TTTCCCTCTGGTACTGTTTCTCGACTGTCCCATCAGCACATGGATCCTCAATTGTGATGGCCCGACAGCGACAATGGTTATGCATTGAATAGGGAATGGACAAGTTGATTGGTCTCTCGGGACAGGCTGTTGGTTCTCCCTTCAAATCGTGGACTGTGTCCACTTGATGGCCAGTTGACCTGAAGCCCCTAGAGAGGCTCCCTACCTACAGTGGAGATTCCGACCCGAAGGAGTTCATACAGACCTTCCCCAACCTTATGAACTATTGAGACTTCAAAGAGCAGATGGCTTGGAAACTCGTGGGGAGTTCTTTGAGGGAAGGTGCAAGAGTGGTTTAATAAGTTGGGTCGTGGCTTGTTGCATGCTTACAAGGATTTTGGAAAGACGATGCCAAGCTAGTTCTTTCAGGAAAAGCGGTTTAATAAAACCATGGGTAAATTATACCAGAGCCTTCAAAGACTCGATGAGTCTACATAGGCATTTTATCATCGATGTATAGATGACTCCCGTCGAGCCAGGATTTATCATGGGGTACATGCAGGGTATGAACAATGTCGAGCTCTACAAGATGTTGATGACCAAGACTCCGTAAACCCTGAAGTAGATGCAGGAGGTCGTTGAGAAATATTCAAAGGCAGAATAAGCTCCAAAAGGAAGAGAGATGAGATAAATTGAGAGAAATACATGTGAGGCCAACTGATCATAGGGCGAAGAAACCAGAATCTTCTAGATCCAGCTTCAAGAGTTACACCTTCCTAGCCAAGTCTCGAATAGAAATTCTCTCTATCCATCGAGGATTGTTCAAAGCACCACCTTCAATGAAGGATTCGGCTTTGAGTAGAACATCAAATAAGTATTGCGACCACCATAAGGATCACGGCCATGACGCATAAGAGTGCAACCACTTGAAAGATGAGATTGAAACATGTGTAAGGAGGGGGGGCTCCTTTGAGACTGCATGGCTCGGAAGCAGACTCGGGAGGAGTCTCGAATGGAAGAAATGAGTGTCAACCTTGTCGACCATATATGCAGAATTCCAATCAGAATGCTAACACTAGAAGAGCAGAGAGAGACCAAGGAGGCACTAAGTGGGAATGAGGTGAAGCGCAGCCCCTTGAGCATGCCGTTGGAAATCCAGACATCAAGGGCGAGGGGAATCAGGGAGCCCATCGAGTGATCAATGTAACCAAGGGCATCGTGGGCGAGAGATCCTCGAATTTGATTATGAAGGACAACTCTCGATACATCCCTCAGGTGAGCCTCAACACAAGCGCCTTTGAGTGGATGTGACCATAACCTTTTCTGGTGTTGTCCAGTAAGATCCCTCATGCCTATCCCATGGTCATTTATGGAATGATTGGCAACTCCTACGTGAAGAAGGTGTTCATAGGTGATAGTAGTGGAGTTGAGGTGATGTTCTCCAGTTGTTTCGATCAGTTAGACAGTGGGCACTCGTTCTCATTTCTTTCTTCTTTTCATGTCTTGTGTGCATGTTGTTGGTTTTGAACCACTTCACCCTCCTAGCACTCGACCACAAAATAGGAGTACCTATTATCGTCAAAAATAATCTTGAAATCCCTTGGAACAATTATTTTTTGAACTACACTCTTCTGTTTACATCTAGTCTTGTGAGGAAGCTCATCCTCCCACTTTCCAAGATCGTCTGCCCATGAAGGGCTTGAGGACTCCTATACCAGATGCATTTCTTTAATTTTGTTAACGCTAAAAGAAGTCCCCATATATGACCCTTCCCATGCCGATGGCATGCTAGAATCCTGAACCTCACATTCGTCAATAGAGTCATTCGGGTGTCCCTCACTGACAAGAGTCCCACCTATAGAATGAGCTTCATCTCCTTCCCTGAGATATAGGTATGTGAGGTCTCTCTCATGAGGAGTTGGAGAGGGAGTACAGGGAAGGCCATTGCTTTGCTGGAAATTTGAAGACGGTGAATCCACTATTAGAAAAGCTACCAGAAGAAAAGGGAACTTACTTGCTGATAAGTGATTGGGTTGGTGTAGGTAGAGAGACAATAATATGGGCTTTTGGAGAAGTGAGCATTGGAAAACGCTTTGAGCTCTCTGAAATCCATCTCAAATACCTGCAAAATGAAGTGGACGAGGTAGAAATGACGGAAGAAGGAGATTTATGGGGGCTTAAGAGTTATGGGGACGACATAAGAAACTTCGGGGATTCTTTCTTGAAGATCACGGCTAAGGAATCAACAATTTGGTCCAAGAGAGTGTTAGACGCATTAATATATGTGTGAATTAATTGTTATAAACCAATTTTGATCTGGTATTCATTATATGCACCTAAAAGATACCCTACCAACTAATTACTAAAATACAACTTAATATATTATTTTTGAGAACCTGAATTAGACGTTCTGGCAGCAAAGCAAAAATTAAATCAATAAAAAAAATTAGAATGCTGGTTCAAACAGAGAACCTAAATCAAATCACAAAAATAATAGAGGTTTAACATAGAATCTCTAACCTTAAACCTCAAAATCTTAGGTGGATACGGTGGCAATGGCATCCATAAAGACGTAAAGTTGCGACAGAGGCGAAGGCGGAGGCATCAAGGCGTACAGTGGAGGAGGTGGCGATGTGTGGTTGCGAAGGGGCTGGCGAGGAGGAGGTAAAGTGAGAAGAGCAAGAGGTCGAAATCTGGAGAGAGAAAAAAGAGCAGAGGGAATGACCCTTGCAAGATTTGCAAAATGACAAAGGAGAAAGAGAGGTCAAAATCTGCAAAAATGGAGAAGGAACGATGCACCTTCTAGTAGCAAAAGGAAAATGGAAGAGATAATGGTTGTGAGAGGGAGAACGTCGTAGCTGGAGAGAAACACTTAAGTTGGGCCAAAGTAATACAAAAAAACTCTACGAGTAGTTTTAATTATTTGGCCATATAAATAATAAACGCAACTCATTAAAGGCGATTCCCCAAAAATCGCCTTTAATCAAAGAGTTTCCCAAAAACTAACTTTAATCATATTCAAGCCGCCTTTAAAATAAAATATATCCGAAAAATAGAGGTATCCAAACTCTGAACCTCTTTTCAAAGGTTGTTCCTAAAAAAGTTGATGAAATCGCCTTCTGACACTGCATTTAATAAAGACTTCTCCACTAGTGTTTGAAATATAATTTAATCCCTATATCACCCAACACTATACAAAAATATAATTATTGATTATAAAACAAGGAAGTTTTGTTAGTTTTATACTACAATTGCCATATACCTCGATGAGTTATATTTGTTGGATAGACAAATTAATGTCCGTATAAGAACTTATAGGGTATCCCTAGAACTGGGGGAGGGATTGAAAATTTAAAAAAGAACTCAAAAGTATATTTGAAATTAATGATGCATATTTTCAACCTGTAAATTAGAGATCTGTATCCTTTGCTACTTAAGTTTGCATGGTATGGCACACAATTTAGAACTGTTGTTTCGAAATGCACCATATAATTGCACCGTTGCCATTGTCCAATACTTTCCTGTAAAATAGACACGATCTCAACAACCAAATATGTTCTTACATCACCAAGAAGCTGTAAAATTAGCATGCCAACATAATAAAAAATAGTATTACATTTAACATATTCATTCCGACTTATTTTATATTAGATGTTAATTAAGAATCAGATATTTTTGGGTGGCAAAGAGATAGGGGATTATCTTGTACAGAAGAAAAGTGGAAGTAATGAGACGGGAAATACATGTATTCCTAGAGCATTTAACATCATTTTTAGATGCTTTTGTTAGTAGATATTTGGAATTATAGGTGTTTTGCATGATGGAGGGTTAAACCCATCTTATTTGGTTATTCATGTTAACTTCTCTATTTTGTAAGATATATGTAGGCTAATGAGATTTTTCCTCCATGTGTGGTCTATATGTGTTTTTGTGAGTTCATAATGAAGATCATAAAAAAAGGTCATTCGCAAGGATAATAGTCGATAGAAGGTCAATCGCAAGGATGGTAGCAGAATGAAGGCATTGGACTTTATAGTAGAAGATAGAAGAAGTTGGGAGAAGAAGAAGGCAAGAAAGGAGCAAATCTTCAAGGAAATTCAAAAATGTTCATCAAGCACGGACCGTGCCATAAGAACTACCCACAAACGCAGCTCCAGTGAACGGGCTGTGCAAACATGCACGGTCCGTACCAGATCAGCAGATCCTTGAAGATGTCCCAGAAGACGGACCGCGTAATTTACACGGACGTCCCTGCTCAAATGTCCAAAATCAAGGCCAGGAGAACGGGCCGTCCAATTATGCACGGTCTATTCCCATAGTCACTGGCACGATCCGTGCCGCCTTGTTGGTTAGGGTTTTGACTAGCGGATTTTAATCTTCTCTCTCCTCCCACTATATAAAGTGGCTTTATCCATTGGTTCAAAAAAAGGCGGCGGATATGAAAACAAATAAACACTATTTCTTCTCTTTCTTCACTCATTCCATAACATTTATGGCTTCAAAAAAATTCTTGTTGTTGGTTTAATAATGATAGCGTAAACTTAGTATCTTGGGATATTTGTAAGCGTATTTGACTCTTAACTTGTGAGAATGCCATTATTATCATTATTTCCAGGTCTTTAATTTCTAATGATTATGCTTGCTTGATGTAAGGTGTACAACTAATTGATTTTAATGCATGATCTAGCACTTGGCACGGGAATAAACCAGGGATTATTTTTTCTTCCTCTTGGGTTTGGTCAAAGGTCAATGTGAAGGTCGGATATAGGAGTGACAACTATGAATGATTGTTGATTCTTTGGTTGGATTAGACTACATGACTTAATTGAATTAGGCTATGAATGATATGGAAGTGACTTGACCACATGCTATCGAGCATCGTTGGGGTTGTAATCTAGTTCCAAAAGTTATATCCCGTGTATGTAGTAAACTAGTTCGGATAAAATTCTGGAGGGAAATTACAAAGATACTAATGCTCTAAGTGGCACATGATGGGTTTAGAGTGGGTGTTCCCAGTGGAGGTCCCGGTGATTCATGCTACTCTTGTGTTTTATATAGTGCGTGAGGTCGGGTTTATTAACCACAGTAGTGAGGGTAAGAGGGGCCAGTGGTTCTATCGCCCTTGTTCCCGTAACATGCAGAGGTGAGAGTTTGAAACGGGGAAGAACTGGGATATTTGTCATCGTGGGAATTTTCGGTAAATCAACCTCTTCACATCGGATGATATTTTATAAAGTAAATAATTTGTGATTATGTAAATTGGAGTCGAGGATCTAGTCTCAAATGTCAAATACGGGATGCAAATACCCCAATATCATCATTACCATACTTTAACTCTTAGCTTATATTTGTATGTCTTAGTTAGAACTTAATCATTTCAAAACAAATAACCCTCATTTTCTGTACTCCCGACACACACACACACACACACACTTGGTGACGCTTGTGCGTGAATTACGTTAAACTATCTTTTAAACACCTAAGCATCTATAGATGACACTCTACCTTACAATTATCTACTTTCTAGTAGTTAGGGGTGAGTAAGGGAGCAACACTGTAAACCTTTCTATCTTTGGTTGGCTACCACTCCGTGTTTTGTGACGACGCCCGATGTGCCCACCAAATTTTGACTCTGTTGCTGGGATTTAGTGTGCTTTTATTTGATAGCTAGAGTATTTAGTTGGCAGAGTAGATTATTTTGTTTGTTTGTGGTTTTGTGTTTGAGCTATTGAGTTGTTTTCATGATTATTATCACGGTTGTGTGCTAGTTACTTTTTCTAAGGCATAATATTGTCTTGGTCCTTGTTTATGGCTCAAACTCATACAACAAACCTAGACCATTAAACTACTTCCCTGAAAATGCAGGTTATTGTTGACATCCTAGAAGAAGAAAAAGAGTAGCTTCGAAAGTTTTGCAAAGACCATTTGTTATTGAGGAGGAAAATACGATATCAGCGAATCATGGGATACTTAGGGAGTTGATGGCTCCTAAATTGGAAAATCAACCCCTTTGTATCATATTCCCACCATTGACCGCTAATGTTAGTTGTGAGTTTAAGTCCAGAATGATAGAGTGCTTGCCGACTTTCCATGGGATAGCCGGAGAAGGCCCCAACTAACAGTTGTCGGAGCTTCATCTTGTGTTTAAAAAAATGAAGCCTCTGGGGGTATCCGAGGAAAACTACAACCTAAGATCATTCTGATTTTATCTTTGTGAAGTCGCGAATGATTGGTTGTACTATCTATTTTGCAGGTGCATTACGAGCTGGATGAAGAGAAGGTTCATAGAGAATCTATTTCCTGCCTCAAAGTTGGAAGGTCTAAAAATGAAATTTTCCACCCCAATGAAACACTTTATGAGTATTGGAAGCGCTTCAAGCGACTTTTTCCGAGTTTCCCGTACTACCCCTTCAAAGATGGTAACCTAGTGAATTATTTGTTCGAGGGTGTTTGTGATGATGACATGCAGATGGTCAACGCCACATGTAAAGGTTTTATAGCCAATAAGAGCCCGAAGGATTCCATGATATTATTTAAGAAGATGACGAATGGTACAAGCAATTTTCCCAGACGAGGACAAAGTAATCTTGTTCCTCTGTCCCTGCAAACAAAGCCCTTCTCTCAAACCTTTCCGCCGCCTTTCCCCTCTTGAAAAAAAAACCCTTTCTTCTTCTTTAATTTTGTTTTCCCCATCTTCCCATAGGTTGGAAATAGTAACTTTTTTCATTTGATATTCTTTATTTATGTTTTTTTGAATAAATAAGAATTTGTATCCATACATTAGTATTGTTCTTTGATCCGATAGATTAAATTGTTGTATTCATGACTATTACTCAATTTAGTTGTTCACGTCAATGTAATATTCTCGATCTAGTTGTACAGATCGTGTGTTTGTGTTTCGTTTGTGTTTCTTTCGATCTGTGTTTTTCAAGGTATTTACAGTTTGAACAACATAGATTTTGCTTTGGATCAAGTGGTGTAAAAGTTATTGAAGATCCCTGTTTGGCACAATGTTATTGATGTGTGATGCGCTCCAATCTGCCAAATGGTATTGAATTTTGCGAGAAGCAAGTTATTGTCCCCAAGGGTGATATTACAGT
>JAULKM010076180.1:0-11756 GCA_032355605.1 Rubia tinctorum
CGCTCTCAACTCTAATAATAAGAATTCAAGGTAAAATAGGGTTTTCAGAGCATCAAAGTCTACCAAAATGAGTCTAATAAGGTACCAAAATCACGGTATAAAATGGATGAATCCTCAGTCTAAGTGAAAATATTACCAATTGTGTTGATCTCTATCTGGTTATTGGTGGATATGCAGTTATTAAAATCTGAGATGCTACCAGAACTGGGGATACCAGAGCCTCTGTATTCTGTGATGGATGATATGACATTAAAGTCACTGATCAAAAGCCTTATATCTGGTAAAAGAGAGGAGGTGTAATCCCATAATGGTAATCTACCTGTTCTATTGGTCAGAGAATATATAAAGACAATCTCCATTGTCAAATTTTGGTTATTAAGAATGATTTTAGTGGTTAATGTTTGGTCATTCTGATCAGTGATTGTGGTATGAACAGAATCAATCCACATAAGCCATATCTTTCCAAATTTAGATTGAAAACTTTGCCTAAAACTGAGTTTTCTCATGTATTCAATGCGTTCGTTCTATTAAGCAGAGCAGCTGACCGTCATGCATTTTAATCGACCTTTTAAGTCTTGTAAGAGATATTCCATTCCCCTGAATATGGGTGTATTATTCACATTTCTTGATTCTGAAGCATTTTGAAGGAGATTTATGCAATTTTTCCTGTAGCTTCTATTCATCCATTCCTCCTCCGTCTTGATCTTACGAACCAGCACCCCTGGCCTGTTTTCCAGCTTAAAAAAATGCTGCAATTTCTTTCCATCCATGCCTGGTATAGAGCTGCCACTGCCATCACTATTTTTCCTATTTCCTCTCTTCTTTGCCTGCTGGTACCAGCATTTCTTTATCAATCTTAAGCTTCCGAAGTTTTTCACCTTCAGTTATTTGAGAACTTGAACTGTGTATTCACATTCATAAAACATGGGCTGCAATGATTCCTTTTCTTCATTACAACGGCTACATGTCTCAGATTCTGCTCTCAAAATCCCAAACTCAATCAGTCTGTCTGTTGTAGCCTACTTTATGTTCAAAAGAATCCGTAGGAACAACCTATGTTTAGGTTGTTCCTATTTTTGCCATATAATAACACCAGCAGCAATCAACTTTTTTACCTCCTTTTAGCTGATTATAAAAAATTTCTGTGATGATTTTACCATCCTTTCCTACACATTTCTCCAGTTCAGGAACCGATAAGTAAAGATTCAGCAGATTTTTCCATGAGCTACTCTATGAATCCAATACCATACAGTTTTCCAGTTTTCCTCCTTTCATGTAGTAGGTCTGTAACCATTGTATCCAAAAGATATCTTTATTCCTATCAATATCCCACAAAAATTTCCACATTGCAGCTTGGTTCCAAACAGTTGGATCCATGATTCCCATTCCTCTAAACTTCTTCCCTCCACTAAGTGCCAACCAGGATGCTGTAGTATATCCTATTTGGTTTTAATCTCGTCCCCACAAGCTACTTGTGCAAATTTTCACAATTCTTCCAGTAATGCTTTCAGGAAACATTATTATGCTTCCCCAGTAACTAGAAATGTTAAACAAAACATAGTTAACAAGCGGTAGTTTCCCTGCATGAGACAAAAAAATTTATCCCCAACAATTTATCCTTTTTCTTATCCTCTCCAGCAATACTTCACAATCCCTTTTATCCCACTTTACTGATGAAATGGGAAGCCCTAAATATGTCATTGGGAGCTCACACCTTTTGATTTTCAGCAGCCTTGCCAGGTTTTCCTGAATCTCCACATCCATACATGAGAAATAAATGTTTGACTTACTAACATTAATTCCAAAACTTGAGACTTTATGGAATGTACTCTGAGTTCCCTCTATAGCTTTAAGGGGCATTTTATTTGCAGAATAGAATAAAAAGAGGTCATCTGCAAGCATCAAGGAATGAATTCCATTTCTTCCACATCTATGATGAAAGTCCACCTGTTTCTGTTTGTAAGCCCTGCTCAACATTATACTCAAATACTCCATACAGATTACAAATAACAAGGGGGCATAGGATCCCCCTGCTTTACCCCTTTCCCAACTTTAAAATCAGCAGTGTAATTGCCATTCACAACTAAACAAAATGAAGAGCATTTAATGCATATTTCAACCCATACCACCAACAGATCAGGAAATTTCAACAATCTCATCCAGTTCAGCAAGAAACTCCATCCCACACTATCAAACGCTTTACTTATGTCCAGTTGTAGAACACAATTAGGTCTCATAGTCACAGACTTATACTTTTTCAATAATTCATGAGCTAGAAGCAAATTGTGAGATATATGTCTACCTTTAATAAATGCACTTTTATTAGTGTTTATTATTTCAGGTAAAACACTGCTCATTCTAGCACATAATTTTTTTGTGATCAGCTTGTAAACTACTGAACAACATGCAATAGGTCTAAAGTCAGATGGTACCTGTAGCAACTCTTTTTTTGGGATCAAGTGGATAACTGCATTACAGAGACTAACTGGTATTTCTTCACCTTCAAAGAACTTCAACATAGCTTTAGTGAATCCCTCTCCTACCAGCTACCAGTTTCCTTGAAAATGGCTTGTATATCCATCTCTTCATGGGCTTTTTGAGGAATAAATACTTCTCAGGGTTTTTCAAACACCATCAGGTGTTATTGGCTTGATCAATTCCACCTGATACTGAACCTCCAGTGTTTTCCCAAACTTCACAATCTCCTTGTCAATTCTTCTAGTTTCATTGCTTTTGGCCAGATTGTGCAAACTATCAACCTCTTTGCTAGACCACACATGCTTTACTGTTTCATTGTACAATGGGGATAGAGATAACATATTAAAGTATTTGAAGGAATTTTTGGTTTTCCTGCTCAAACTGTCAAACTTGATTAGCATAGGAAATTATCTGGGACTATTTCACTCTTAACTTCACAGATGACATTCTTCATTTTCTCTAACCAAATTTCATTTATCAATCCTCTATCAATTCTTCTCTGTACTCTATCATCCCCCAATCTCCTGTTACTCAAGGTAAAATTTTTCCCAGTAGTTTTAATGCAATCAAGTTCATGTTCCTTTATTGCCTCCTAAAAATCTGAGCATTCTTTCTCTTCCACTGCTTGTCCACCTATTCTGTTTTCAATATCAAGAGGATAGTTCAAATCTCGAAACCAAGGATTATCTCTTTTCCCCCAAATACTTCCATAGACTCATCCTTTTAATCCTTGTATCGAAACCATACGCCACAGTACATAAGCAAATCATATTGTTCCATTTCAATCTAATTTCAGTATCCATCCACCGATCCCCTTTGTTCAGCACACAAACTTTAAACATATATGATCTCCACAACATCCATATCCTCCCCCCTGATACAATGTCCCATTTGATTCCATTTCCCGGCCCAAAACCAGACTGCTCCTCACCATTTTGTTTTCCCCCCCATTTTTTATCTTAATTTCAGGAAAAAACAACACACCCACTCTGTTATTAAAACAAAAGCTCCTTACTGCTTTGTGCTTACTAAATTTATTTAGACCTTTTATGTTCTAGCTAGCCCAATTAATTTTCATCTGGGGGTTTCTCCTCTAGCTGCACTAGGCTTTTCTCTTTCTGTAACTTTCAGTTTACCAATATTTGAGAATCTCTCTACTGTACCCTTCTATGATATTAGCCTTAAGCTCACTTCCATTTTCTCTTTCCCCTTTATTGAAGTTTGATCAGTGGTGTTTTTAACATCAGGAGCATCATTAGACTTCATTTTCAAATGCAAGTATACTTTCCATTTCTGCACTTTTTCAACCCTTTTTTCCTTCCTTATACAATCCTCCCCAATGTGTCCTAACTGCAAACATATTTTACACCTTACTAGCCTCCATTCAAACACAAATATTTGTTGGACAATTACTTTATGCTCATATAGGAAAATAATTTAATCTGGAACAGATTCTCCTACTTCCATTTCAATTTTAACCCTGGCATATGATAGTTTTTCCTTATCCAGCGTTGCCTTATCCAAGCACATAGGTCTACCTAAAGAACTAACAATTTTACTTATTATCCTAGGTTGCCAGTATGATGTGGACAAATTAGGGAGTTGAATCCAAACTGGAATTCTACTGGGTTCATCCAAATTCAAATCAGAATACCACGATTTCATAGGGGTTTCTCATCAAAAAAATATATTTCCAGCCTCAATGATTTCATCACAAATATTAGCAGAGCAGAATTTCACCATAAAAGTACCTTTCTCCATTTGCCCAGTTTTACTGACGTTCCTTCCCCGCACTCTGTAAAAGAAGGCCTCAGATACTTTAAATGGTGGATTGCTACCAAGGATTTTTAAATACCATGGTAGACTCCCACTATTTGAGCATTCTTTTGCCTCCTCCATTGAGAATTCTGCCATTTTCATTCCATTAATCAACAATGGTTCATGAAATTTAACCTCCTTTGAATCATTTTCAAAAATCACACTCCATTTCTTCTCGGTTTCAGCTTCCATTCTCTCCCCCCATGACACTCTTTCACCTTCATTTGACACATTTTTTTAACATTCACCTTCCTTCATTTTGGTCGGTTTTTTGGATTGAGTCAACGGACCCAGGTTTTCCAAATCTCCCGACGCTCTTTGTGTTAGCTCCAGTACATCTGGAGTTGCCCTCTCTTCCACCTGAACACTTTTCAATCCTTCCAGATCTCCAATTTTGTTTGCCTCCTTCTCTCCTCTAATCTTTTGCTCATTCACTCTAAATCGAGCAATAGTATTCTTCGGTAACTTATTTCCTCCATATTTGCCCATGGCGGCGACGCAGGAGCTAACCTAATTTAGAAGACAAGAAAATTTTATGAAGAACACATAGTAGCAGTGTAATCACACCTAGTAGAGAGAAATTTTAATTAAAGTTTCATTTTATTTAACTTGGTAAAGACTTCTTTTTGGGTTTTGAAGGTTGAGGACTTACCTCATCCTGCAGATGCTCTCTAGAACTTGAGATTTAAAGTGCAGACCTGGAAGGTTGGTAATCCATTTCATCTTCATCCAGCAGTGGTAAAAACCTACTTGTCATAATTGGGGATGCTCTATCTGAGGCCGGGGGGGGTGTTAATATTGAAACCTGCATTGTTTGGGAGACAAGACAAAATACACAATAATCCTTATAGTAATTGGGATTGTATTTCCTGGCATGATTTGTTTCAAAATGCTTCCAAAGATCTTGATCATTGGTAGGAGTGGCAAATGGGCGGACGGGTCAAATACGGTTAAGTAAAATGGGTAATTTCAAAATATGGGTATGACCCATTTTATGATGGTTAAAAAATGGTTTGGGTCAAAACAAGTCCAGTTGAAACCCGCTCAACACACTGGTTGAAAATCATTCAACTCACTGGTTAAATTGGGTAAACCTGCGGGTTTCAACCCATTTATAAACCCATGTGGGTTTATGTATCAACCCATATGGGTAAAACCTGCGGGTTTCAACCTACATGACCCATATGGGTTTATATACCAACTCATATGGTTAAACATGCGGGTTTCAACCCATTTTATTGACCCATATGGGTTTATATACCAACTCATATGGGTAAGCTAGCGGGTTTTAACCCATATGGGTAAACCCGCGGTCAACCCACAAACCCAACCCTTTTGACCCATATTTTTCAACTATCCATTTGATCCATTACTCATTTAACCCATACCCATATGGGTTTAAAATTAGATAACTCGCTTGACCCGCGGGTTACGGGTTTATTTGCCCACCCCTAATCATTAGAAAGTACATGCACAGTGACATTTTGAACAAGATCTTCTATTTCTGAACTAAAATCAATGTTCCCAAATAGGTTACTGTCTGCTGCTACTTTGTTAACAGTTATTTTGTCAAGTACATCAACATTTGAGACATCCATAGTGTTTTCAACAGTCTCAGTAGATTCAACAATCACAGTATTAGAAGAAGAAGAGTTAACCTAATGTGAATCTGCTATGTGTTTCTTAAGCTTATTAGAATTAAGAGAAGCAGAGTTAGGTCTCTCATTTAGTCTGCCACTTGGATTTTCAAGCTCATCCAAGTTTGTTGTTGGAATAAGGTTCTGACCTATATTACCTGAGTTCTCTATAATTGGGGGACATAGTGGGGGTTCAGGTTCTAGAGCCAATGTAGTATCTTTTAGCTTTTGGCTAGTAGGTCTCCAGTTTTGCTTAGGAGTCTCTTTAGGGTGTAAGTTCCTACAGCTTTCAATTGAGTGACCTAATCCAAGGAAATGTGTTCAATAGCTAGATAAATCCTCATACTCAATGGTATACTTCTTGTTAGACTCAATTGTACCCAATTTGATGTTTTCCTATAGAGGTTTCAACAATAGGACGCATAAAAACAACCTCATGTCTTGTCTATATAGTCGCTTAATATAGCGACCCAAGATCTGTGGAGACTAGCGATAACAGGATGTTTGTAAGATGCTTTTAGAAGTGTCTATAAATGAAAGCGTCTCAATAGAGATCTATTAAGACACTTTTTAACATCCTAGTAGGTTTTTGTTTTATAGTGTGTTATTGTATGGGTTATTGTGTTCCCATGTCCAGATATTCATTTCAATTTATGTTGTAGTTTTTGCAACTTGTTATAATATCTGCTATAAGTAAATTAAATAAAATCTACCATCTACTAACTTTTGGATTGAACGGATTATAAATTGCACATTATCAATAATGATATCTAGGGATATATTGTGTTTAGCACATTCTTCTATACAAGAAACATGAGCTTTTACCTCAAATTTTCAGAGGCTTCTAACTCAATTTTTTACCCTAAAAAACCATGGTAAAATGTTCAGTAAAATGTTGGCTAACTAAAGTAAAAAGTACCTTTTGCCTCGGTTTTCCACTGGAAAATTTGGGGTTAAAAACCTAACCGAAACTAGATTCGGCAATGTGCAGACATCGGTCTTTGATTGTTTTTTACTCTCGGATGGTAACTACTGATGCTAGTCAAACTAAAAGATATTTTGTAATGTTGTCGACGTTGGTTATAATCCGGCTCTCCGTCGGTTGGTGATATGGGTTCACTAGTGAACACGTCTCTATTAAAGACAGTGTTTATTGGCGGTTCCATTGAATTTTATAGGAACCGCCTTGGATAAGAGGCTCCGAGTTTGGAACCTCTCTATTTTGGCTCCTCTCCATTTTAAATGCAGTTCTAACTTGATTAAAGGTGGTTCTCGGTTCTTGAGAAACTACTTTTAATAGACATCGATTAAAGGCGGTTGTATTATGGAACCGCATTTAGTGGGTTGCCTTATTAATTGTTTGGCCCTACTATTTAGGTCTAGGGTTTTACTTTGCTCGATCCTTATCTTTTTTCACATAACACGTGTGGTCTTCTTCTCCTCCTTCTATCATTTTCCTTCTTTCCTTTTCTCTATTTTTAGACGTCTCTTATTCTTCTTTCATTTTTAAACTATGACGCCTCATTCATCAGACGCTTTGCCACCTACGCATCAACCCCTTCTCACCCCGACTCCATCGCACATCTCTGACTCCACCACATGCATACACTTACGCCCTCATCACCCATGTCGCCACTGATGACTCCGCATCTATCGCAACCACATATCTTCTGATTTTGTTGTTTGATATTTGAGGTTTTAGATTTTATTAATGTTTGAGTTCAGATTTTTCAATTTGAGTTTGAGATTTGATTTTTCAATATGAAGTTTGGGGTTTAAGATTGTTAAAGTTTTGTATAATTTTTTGTAATTTAATGATTGAGTCTTAAAGTTTTAAATTCGCAGAGGTCTGATTGCTAGTTATGCTCTTTGTTTCACTTGAATGCTACTCGAAATCAATTGGTTTTCGGCAACTTCCATTTTTTAAACTTTCGATACAAGTTCCGAATTCAAAACTGATTTCAGATATCAATTAAAGGCGCTTTTTGAATTGCTTTTAATTTTGATGATTAAAGTCTATAGAACTAGATTTGGCTTTGTATCGTGCTCGTTTTGTGTTCGTGTTATGCCTTTGTGTTTATATAATTTGAGGGCCATTTTCGTGCTCGTACTTATCGTGCTTCGTGCTGTTTGTGCCATGATATTAAATTGAAAGTTAGCTTACGGCTCGCCACGTGCTTCATGTTTTACATGTCGTGCTCGTTCCATGTGTTGAATCATGTTGTGATTGTCTAATTTATTTAACTCTCCGAACTAAATTTAGTCATTTATATAATAAAAAAATTGAATACATTTATAGGTTTAAGTACTTATACAATAAATATACATAAATTTTATATCAACATAATTTTATAGTTTAAACTAGTCATATTTGACTAAATGAATAATACAAGTGCAGGTTATGCTAGGACAGAGAGAGTATATCACAATTAGTTACATTATTTATTTTATTTAATAAATTTATCTTAAAATTTTATTTTACAATTTTTATAACAGTTTCAAATTATAATTCACTACATTTTATCACAACATATTCTTGATTTGACGAATAAAATATACAAATAAATAATTTATTTAATTCATTTTTATTTTGAAGTCATTTTTATAAAATATACTTAATCTAATATAAGTATATAATTAAATTAGTCAAGTAAATTACTAATCTGATATATTGAATTTGTGGTTAAGAGAATGACATAAATAAGACATCGGTTCAATTCTCACCAATCACATATTTTTATTAAAACAATTATAGAGTAACATAATTCATACCAAAATAGGCCTTTCAAGTCGGGTTTGTACCATCCGGTTCGTGCTGTACTCAGGCCCACGATTTTTCTCAATTCACTGCCAAGGCTCGGTAGTTTGGGATCGGGTTGTGCTCGGACCTCAAACGTGCCCGTGCTGTTCAAGCTTTATATCAGGCCAGGTTCGTTCCGTCCGCAAGCGACTCAGCCTGATTGCCAACTCTATGCAAAACCACCTTTAATGACCCCATATTTCCACTAGTAGTTGCATGATTGACATTGCGTGGTATAGTTAACGATATCGGTTGAACTAATACTAAGCAGAGGATTGTCGTCGTCGTCTTAATAAACCGCAACGATATTCAGTTTCATTTTTGCTTATTCAATTGCTAGAGGATGTCGATTTCGGTTACAACAAAGGAAGTACTATAGGTAACGAATGTCAGGTGTTATAGATGGGACGATGTTGATGAAAATGACGCCCATTTTTGGCAGGCAATATCGGGTTGGGCAAACAATTTCAATGTCCCCTATACTAATGTCATTGTTCATCTTTGACTCTTCATTTTATTTTTCAACACTCTTTGAACTTGAACTAACAGAAATGTTAAGTTGTGCCACTTTCATCTAGTCAACCAGTGAAATCAACTTTCATTGACATTTTGATGGGAATATCTTTTCGGCTTTTCCTGTTTGACTGCTGAACAGCACATCCAACTAGAATTCGTTGATTTCACAGAGATATGATACTTGGTTGACATTAATTTTGTTCTTGCACATAATTTTAGATGTATGAAGATAAAAAAAAAATTAGTATCTAAATTTGATATATCAAAGTTTAACCCTTTATTAGTTAAAGTTACACTCGCTCATTAGTATTTATATATATTAAGTTAAGTAATATTTGACCATTGACTAATTAAGGTCAAGCCCCTTTTAGTGTTTATATACATAAAGAAGTCAAATAAGAACTAAGCCTAGATTATTTAAGGTCAAAACTTAACAATTAGAGTTTATATATAGAGAATGAAGCATGGGTTTGCCGTTTATTAGTTAAATCAAACATTTTCATTTTTTTTATGTGCACAAAGCAAGTAGGGGTTGACCATTTATAAGTTAACGTCTAACCATTTCATTAGTGTTTATATATGGGAAGTGAAAGTAGGAATGACCGTGAATAGTTAAGGTCAATCATTTTCATCGGTGTTTTTTTTTAAAATCAAGTAAGGGTTGATAGTTCACTAGTTAAGGTCAAACCTTAGTTATTAGTGTTTATACATGGAAAGTCAAGGAAGGATTAGCCATTGATTAGTTAAGCTCTATTCATTTTTTATTGGTTTTTTATATGGGGAATAAGGATATACCGTTGATTAGTTAAGATCAAACCTTAGTTATTTATGTTTATATATGGAAAGTCAGGTAATGGTTGACTGCTGATTAGTTAAGTTCTAACCATTTTATTAGTGTTTATATATAGAAAGTCAAATAAGGGTTGATCGTTAATAAGATAAGGTTTAACCTTAGTTATTAATATTTGTATATGGAAAGTCAAGGAAGAATTGACCGTTGATTGGTTAAGCTCTAATCATTTTATTAGCGTTTATATATGGAAAGTCAAATAATGGTTGAATTTTTGAAAAGTTAAGGGATAACCTTAGTTATTAGTGTTTATATATGGAAAGTCAAGTAAGGGTTAATCATTGATTAGTTACGTTCTAACCATTTCATTTGTGTTTATATATGAAAAGTCAAATAAGGGTTGGTCGTTGATTAGTTAAGGAAAAATCTTAGTTATTAGAGTTTATGCAGGGAAAGTCAAGTTAGGGTTAGCCGTTGATTAGTTACGTTATAATCATTTCATTAGTGTTTATGTATGAAAAGTCAAATAAAAATTGGTCGTTGATTAGTTAAGGACAAATCTTAGTTATTAGAGTTTATGTAGGGAAAGTCAATTAGGGGTAGACTTTTGGAAAGTCAAACTAGGGTCAATCATTGACTAATTAGAGAGTCAAACTTTAGTTATTAATGTTTATCTACGAAAAGTCAAGTAAGGATAGATTGTTAATTAGTTAGAGTAAAACATTTTCAATGTGTTTATATATGGAAAATCAAGCCCTATTTAATTATTATTGTTAAATACTAGCAGAGTATCATCGCGCGGCTTGCGCGATATTATTAATTAAAATATTAGAATTAATGCTTATGTACATTTTGTGCCTTACATTTAAATGGAAAATAAATTTTATTTAAGATTTTAAAGTATAGTAATCTAAGAAAAACTATATGAGTTATGAAGTGAAATAATTTATTTAGTTAGAAATCGTTAAATATTTAATAAAATAAAAACAGATTAAATTTATAATACTCCATAAAAAAGGAGTATTTCATTCAAAAAAATTTAAAAGTAATTATTTATATGTTGAGATTTTTTTAAAATGTTATCATAATTATGTGTATCTCATAACAATAAATAAAGTAAATATCAAATAACTTTATTAATCTCACTAATTATAAAATGTCCTCTTTTAACAGTTAGCCGGTATAAAACAAAACTTTGTCATATATAATAAATAAATAATATGTAAACAGATCTCTATCAAAAGTATTCTATCATTTTATTAAAAAATCATAACATTTTGTTATTTCATATTATGATTTTTTTTAAATTTTCTATAATAATATATATACACCCATGTATGTGTATATAGGGGAGGGTTCAGGTGAATACATTTCATTTCTGTGATAACACCGCTTTCTGTGAGAATTAATCTTAGTCATTCATAAAAGTGATCCAATGATCCCGCCGTTTAGTCAATGTACTCCAGTATTGATCCTGCCGACTTGGTCCATGTAATCCAATATTGATCCTGCGAACTTGGTCAAAACATAATGACTAAGGGTATATTCCTTACAAAAAAATTCCAGTTCAAATCATTATATATTATAATTATATATAAATTATTTTTAATTTTTATTATAATATAGTTCAATTTAATGTAAGGCAAAGTCTTGGAAAAGACGGTCTTTCCATAGACTTATGGAAAGACGGAGTTTAATTATAATAATAAAAGGTAAA
>JAULKM010076191.1:0-27736 GCA_032355605.1 Rubia tinctorum
TCCCTTTTAAGAATAATATTACTTTCCAAACTCTGAAATCATTCGCCTCATTAATGTATAGAAATGATTGAGCCTATCCGAACTCGGAAACTCCCTAGTATATATATATATATATATATATATATATATATATTTTAAAGGCTATCGAATCAAATTTCAGCAATCACCCCCAAATCCATAAACCCTAGTCTTATCACGAACTCACAAAGAACCCTTGTTCCCTCACTTCTTGCTAAACCAACCTACATTTTGTCATTGATAGGGGAGGTTTCAAGCCACGAGAGCATGAGTTCGTGTTCAACCGGCCACAATGCCAGTTTCAAAGACAAAAGGTTCGTTTATCAATTTTCTCAAAATAGGTATGAGGCTTTACGTGAGAAGGAAAAGTTATTAGATACATATCTTGTTGACTTTAATGAGTACCTAGCTATAGGGTTATCC
The DNA here is from genome assembly GCA_032355605.1 of Rubia tinctorum. NCBI lineage: Eukaryota > Viridiplantae > Streptophyta > Magnoliopsida > Gentianales > Rubiaceae > Rubia > Rubia tinctorum. Next base: position 442 of record JAULKM010076191.1, read on the forward strand.
AATCCCCTCAAGCCATTTAGTGAAAAACATGTAGAAATTTTATTTCTTGTGATGAAAAAGCATATTTTGATGTGACGTGCCAATTTTATGCTTACATGCGGGAATTAGGGAATGGGGATTCCGGTACTAAGGCTGACGGAATTGACATCCCGATTAGCCAATGGAGTATCAACAAGCTATTAGACTGCCCATACACAAACCCTGAATTTGTTTTCCCGGAGGATCTCAATGGTCAATTAGATGATTGCTACCATCGAGAGAAGGGACTGCTAGAAGTTTATTACCCCTACATTTAACCCCGTTGGCTGTAGTGAGAGATACTTCCAGCGGGATGGATTGGATTTAGGGAAACCCAAGACTTTTGATCTAACCCTTTTGAGCAAAAATAACTGTATCACGTATGAGATTATTAATAGGAGTTTGGTTCCCTCAGGCGGACACTTGACTAAGCCAAATTACACAACCCTGATGTTATTCTATTTGATAGTTGAGGGTAGAAAATTAATCCCTAAGCAGCTATTTAGGCACATGTTGCATTTTGCAACGTTGAAGAAGGTGTTGACACGTATATCGTATTAGAGTCTAATCACTCGGATTTTGTAATCACTGCACCATAACTGTCGATTGTAACCGCCAATCTTTCCACATTTAAACTCCCCCTCCAGTTATGAAAATCATTCATCGAATCGACATCTATGAGCTCATTGTTGCCGAACCCTAGCCAAGGTCAAAATTTGAAACGGCTCATATCCATTTTTGTTTTAAAGTTTTGGCTAAAATGCCATGTTCATCAAAATGTGTTGCTCCAATTATATTTACACTATTTTTTAGTTGTTGGTTTTGATTGATTAGGTGTTAGGTCTCTTTGATTAGTGGTTTATATTGTTCTTAAATGTTTGGATGAAATGGGGTGGGTGTGGTCGTAGAAAATTTGATTCTTGCATGTATGCGTCTTAAGTGTTCATGGTTAGGGGTATATGTGATACATAGATATCCATTTTTTACCATTCATTTGCATGTCGCAAAATGTTTGGTCAGGTAGACGTATCGTATGACGTCGCATATATTACTCTGCTGAACTGAATTGTAAGCGACTAGCTAACGAGATAGGTCATGCATGAATGTGCGACATTGCTTTTTTACTTCTGCTTAACCGAATTATTGGTGACATGCTAGCTAGTTCAATCATACCATCACCTACATCAGTTAATCTTTGTACATGGAAATGTCCCACATATACCATTGAAGCAAAGTGCGAAGCGTTCCAGGGATAAGGGAAGTGGAGAGGGCCCCTCTTGGTAGAAAAAAAACTAAAGCCATTGCTGCCTCTCCACCGCCTAAATTCTATGATAAGCGCTTTATCACTTAGGAGAATGAGAAGTGCTACCAGTTAGTCAGGAAGAGCAGGATTAAGGATATGTGTGCCATGAAGGCCGAGGATGTGTAGCGGATGCACCTAGACGTATTCCTCGAGCCATTCAAAGTGTCAGGGATGGACGTGCTTATTTTCCTGGACATGCCCAATTATAACAATGAGGTGAAGGAGTTCTACACAAACTTATATTGTTGGAGTTGCGAGAATTACAAGACCTGAGTGAACGGGGTGGATATGGAGCTGACTAGTGATATGATCAACAAGATAATTAGGTGCACTGTTGGTGCAGATTTAAAGAACCTGGTTGAAAGACTCCACATCTACTGCCGGGACTTGTGGCCTAACAGGGTTCCCGAAGACAATAAGTTCAAGGCATTGGACCCTAATAACCCTATGGAAAAAATATTTCAATGTTAAAGCAGGCAATGACATCTTCAAGCCAAGGCAAATCAAGATTGACGTTTTGGAGCTCAAGCAGAGAATGATGTACAACATCATCGTGAAATGCCTTATCTTGGGTGACTGTCTTTCAGAGTCTACAATCAACGGTGGCGTCCTCTACTGGCACATAACAGAGGAAAAGGTTGTTGACCCTGGTTACACCATCATCCAGGAGATGCACATTGTGGCTGTCACACAGAAGAGCCAGACTCTTCCATATAGCAAAGTAATCACTGTCTTGATGGAGAAGAAATGTGTTCTATCAAGTCTACGTAGAAGATTGTGACGAAGTGCTACGATATGAGCTACTTTAGCCAAAAGCATTGGCATTGGGAGGCGAGGCTTGGATGGATTGCAATGTCGCCAATGCTAATCTTGATGCGACATCCACCCCCGGCAATGAAGCTACTCCATCGTGCCCCACCGCTGGCTATCCTACACCGTCCACCACTGGTACAAAAATTGGTTTCTATTGTTACTGGCTTACTCTAAAAATATGATTTAATTCATATATCTAATAATAATGATCTAATCATGTTTTTTCGTTGTGTCATGACTCAAACAAAATGCCTGGAACATGCTTTTGAAGGGCATGGTAGAGACAAAGGAACTGGCACTGCTTTTGGAATGTAACCAATAGAGGATCTTGGCAGAGTTGGCGAGCATGAAGGTACTTCTTACTGGTGAAAGAAATTAGCAAGTGCAAGATGAAGTAGTGGAGGAGTCCAAGGATGGCTGGTCTAATGCAATTGGCAGTGATGAAGAAGAAACAGAATCTCCGGTGAGATTCCCGATGAAAATAGTGGCAAGAAGTTGGTTGTGGAGGAAGAGGATGAGGATTCGGGGTTTACCGATAGCTCGACAGTGGATGATACCCCTCTGGTCATGCTTGAAAACACACCATGATTGCTTTTTTATATATATAATATGTGGCGAATTATGTCTCATTTGTGGATGTTGCCTTTGAACTATGACTTATGTTGCAATTTAGGCGTGTGGATGTTGCTTGTGGACATTGCTTTCAATGAATTATGTTGCTAAAAATTTATTATGGTATCCTCTAAATTGGTAACTGTAGACTACGATGTTATATGTTTAATGATTTTTATATCTTCTTGGCTATTGTGAAATTGGAATAAGAACTTGTAATTTTTCATTCCAAATTTTGGTTTTATATTTGGAAACTATCTATTGAACTGCAATTTATAGAATGTGACGTCGCACATATGTCGAGGCCTTTTGTTTGGCTGAACTGATAACTTGCCAATGTATGTACGAGTTTACATGAACTAATTCCTTTAAGTACATTTAGCCTATGTGTCCAATCGACCCCCCTAACTGACACTGCGTGTGACATCTGCATATCTGTTTCTCAAGAGGACAAGGACAATGTGCGATGTCGTTGGGGGGGGGGGGTCCTCGATCACTTCATTTTGGAAATCGACTAATACGTCGCCGTCATCAAATATCAATCTGAAACCATTACTTACCTGATTTGGATCAAAATTGGAATCCCAATTAATATAAAAGTACATAAAATTCAAAATCACAAAATAAACATTCTCCAAGGTTTGTTATAAAGTTTACTACATCTATTCTATGTATTCTTCTTCTTCCTCTTCTTCTTATTCTTCACATTGGGATGTCTTTCAATCCACACGTCTTCCTCGTGGTCCCTCCTTAACGCTAGCTCCACCCCAATCATCTCTTCTTGGCCGACATTACTTGAGTTGGGTAGCGTTCGTGGAATAATGTCAGGCATTGAAGAAGGACTAATCTCCCTTACAAATTAAATTTTGTCTTGAGTGATCACTGATTTTCTAGAATCGCAAGGATCATCAACATAGAACACTTTTGTAGCCTGTGAAGCAAGGATATGAGAATCGCCAGTCGAACATGTCTAGCTCAAGTCGACTACTGTAAAACCTAATTTATTGATCGATGCACTCGTATTGTTGTCCACCCATTTGCATTTGAAAATTGGGACATTGAAACTTGTGTAGACGAGTTCCCAAATTTCCTCAATCACCCCATAGCAGGACATGTTCCCGTACAATGGATTTCTATCCTTTGCGCTGCTGATATGTAACACTTCCGCAACTATGCTAACACCACTATTTTGATTTGTGGTGTGTTTGTCCCATTCCAGGGTTAAGAAGGTAAACTCATTCATGTCATAGCCACTGAAAGAAATTGCAGTAGCAGAAGGCATGAAGGCTAGCCAGTTCAAGGTTTCACCGTGACTTTCTCGGATTACCATTTGCCATAATCAAAAAATGAAAGTGTGATTGTGTTCTGCAAGGATTTGCTTCTCTGACCAACCAGAGACCATGTGAATATCCATGTAGGGAAAAACCACATCTGAATTGCGCAAAACATACAAGTGCCCTTTTCATCCACTCGTCATGGGTTGATACCCAAGTTATTCCTTTTTAAAACCTTTTCTACCCACTCTCTCTCTATGGTGCAATTTTGGTACACCAACCGACTCTGCATTGTTCAAGAATTCCGTGCAGTATTCTACCTCCTCCTCGGTAACATACCTCTGCACTATACTGGCATCCGGATGAAATTGATTTTTCAGATAACCCTTAAATATCTTCATATACCTCACCAAGAATACATCCATCGAAGATAAACAAGACCAAAAATCAATATTTCCCTTAAAATGTGAACCAACAAGTGCACTATGATGCCAAAGAATGAAGGGGGTAAATACATCTCCAACTCGCGCACCACAATAACTATTTCCTCCTGAAATTCTTCCAATTTACGATGCCTAATTTATTTACAACAAATATCCTTGAAGAAACGGCACAACTAGGTAATGCACTTCCTGACGTGAGTTGGCAAGATGGATCTGATCTCAATCGAGAGAAATTCTTGAATCAAGAAATGTGAATCATACAATTTTATACTCCCCAATCTCAATACCTCATTGGACACAAAATTGCTAACCCGGGATGAGTAGCCCTTCGATACTCCCATACCTTTCAATCTAGAACAAATCAAGTCTTTCTCTGCGTTTGAAAGTGTGTAACAAGTTACGGGTAAGTATGTCTTCGTCTCCTCCACCACCAGGGCCAAATCAGGTCTAATTCCCTTTTCCACCATATCTTTCCTAGACTCGACACCATCCTTTGTCTTACCTAGGATATTCATCAAAGTACCAACCAAACGGTCACATACACGTCCAAACAGTGTCAGACGTTAAGTATCATCCAATACGATAGATTGAGGAATATGGATAGCTTCTTCCGACTACCATCAACTTTAAGTTTCCTTTTCCTCTTTCCGAAGTTGTTACGTACATCTCCCAACATGTTCAAAATTGATGAAACTGTTAATACGGGAGGAGGGGTGACAACTCCACCTTTCCATTGAATTCATCACATCAATTCCTCCACCGATGAGTTTTAGGAATCCATTTACGGTGCCCAAGGTACAATGTCTTATTTACATGCCTCAACTGACAATAATCTGTTTCATCAAAACAAATGGGTCATACCATGTGATCTTTCAAGGAATAGTCAGACAGGTTGCCATAAGTGGGAAAGTCATTAACGTTACAAAATATCATGGCTCTAAAATAAAATAAATTCTTCCAAACCCCATTATACATACTCATTCCAGGATACCACACCTTTTTTAGGTCATTGACTAAGGGGGCTAGGTACACATAGATGTCATTTCCCAGTTGTTTCAGACCGGGGATCATTAAAGATAACATTATGTATTTCCTTTTCATGCACAACCATGGGGGAAGTTGTAAATCATTGTCATTACCGGCCACGAACTATGACTACTGCTCATATTACCAAACCGGTTTATTCTATTAGTGCATAAACCAAGCCTTAAGTTACGTGGCTCATTCTCAAATACCAAAAAATCCGTATGTATCTTCTTCCATTGATCACCCTCGGTCGGATAACTTATGATCAACCAATGTCTGATCTGCATGCTAGCTCAAATTCTTTGCATCCTCAGGATTATCAAACAGTCTTCTCAGTCGCGGAATAATAGGTAGATACCAAATAACCTTGACAGGAAACTTCTTTGTCTGCAAACTACCAATTTCTCCATCAACATCCACCTCCTTCAATTTGAACCTTGGAGCATTGCATTTAGGGAATTTCTCTAAATTCAAGTGATCTCCCCTGTTAAAGACACAATCATTCCGACAAAGATCATTGATTTCATCAAGTACATGGTTGATGTTATTTAGATCATTGAATTCATCAAGTACAAGAACTTAACCCTATTCTAATGTTTGTGTCACATGGTGCAGACAATGGTAAAAACTTCCCCCTATCTGTCACATAGAGGTGTGCGTATAAAATTTTCCATCAGCATCGCCTCCACAACTAGGGGAGTGCAACAGTGTCTGTGGCACATTGCTCAGGTCTGATTCTCCCCCATGCGATTAAGTCCCGGGCGGAACACCACAAACGAACTACTCCTAGGCATACAAAGGCAAAGGAAGTAACCGTCTTATCGATGGCTTCTAGGATCAAAAAAATAATCCTATTCTGCTACCTACTCTATCTTTACCTGCAACCCTTTAGACCTCTTTAGTTGGCTAACTAGATGCATGGTCGATCGTGATGATTAATAACGACAAACTTTATGCACACACCCAGTTCTGGACTATCATCACCCCAAGTGTACCTAGGTTTCCTTAACCGGGGAGTGGAAATAGTGAACCAACATGAAAGTAAACTCAATTGTGTGCCAACAAAGTGTTACAATCATGCAATTAGTAAAAATATTAAAAACAAGCTAACTTAATGATCACAAAACACATAAAAATAGGTAGATATAGAAATCTTACAAAATAAACATCAACACATGAATATAAATATAACCCCCAAGCTAGATCATTGCTCCCTAAGCATTGAACCTAAGTATTTCATTATATTCAATGCCTTTGGGCAAAAGAAAGATAAAAAGATGAAAATAAAAGAAACTAGAGATAAATAGAGTGTTTTCTCTATCTAGCCACCTAGTAAGATCTAAAAATGAGCATAAACTTAAACCCTAGTAGACAACGGTCCATATATATATATATATATAGTAGAGAATTGAGCCTAAAAAATGGCCTAAAAATGGCCAAAACCCTAGAGGCTGTCAGTGGCTTGTGCCAGTGAGAGGCACGGGCCGTGCTGGTCGAGCTGGCGTGGGGCGCGGTAATGGCGCCGCCCATGATGGTTGCGCTGGTACGGGCTGTGCTAGCTTATGCTGGCGCGTCCCATGTCATCTGACGCTGGCCGCCGGCTGGGTCTTCATTTTTTTTCTTGTGATCCAAGCCATGCAATGTTTTGTGCGCCCATTAGCTAGAACCTTATTTTGCTCAGTACATCAGTGCGCCCCGCTTCATTTTTCACACCTCGTGGGATGGTCTTGGCATTTGTGACTTGAAACGGAGTGGGATGTATAAAACGGAACATCCCGCCCCCATAGTTAGCCAATTTTGGAGTGAAAATAGTGGACCCTCATGACAGATTTTGACACGGCCCGTGCCAAGTGATACAGGTCGTGCTAACTTTTGTTCTGCGCCGAGCTTGTGCAGTCTGCATCGGTCGTGGCTGGTTCGTTTGGCTAACTTTTTTGCTCTGCTACGGTTGAACCGTTGGTCTAATTTAGGAGTTCTTGTATTCGATTTTATAGCGCTCAAGAAGAAAAATCCAATGGTGACACCCTCAAGTGCTGATTCTTCTCATATTTTGCCCAGAACCCGTGCAACCTTGAACAACGATCCCTCCATTTCTTCTTTGGCCTTCTTGAACTTTGGATCCACCTTTCTTGGTCCCAATTCCTTATACTAACACGATTTGGAGTTCATGGCCTTCAATATACTACCATCCTTGTGAATATCCTTCGATATCTTCTACCATCTTTGCGAATGGCCTTCAAACATCTACCACCCTCGTGGATTGCCTTCCAATTAGTTCCAATTAAGTCTACAAAACGCGGGATTTAGACAAGAAACCCAAAAGTGGGTATCTAAACCCTTTGTCGTGCAAATCTATCTTAAACTAGAAATCAACTAAACAAAAGATGATAATAGATGTGTTAAATGCATCGGCTAACATATGAATAATGGTGCACATCACATGTATATTTTCATAATCCATGTACATCAGACATAGTACCTTCTTTCCCTCATATACCGTTTCAGGGAGTTTATTGCCAACCAGAAGCATTTCTTTCAACACTTTCAAAGAACTAGAGAAACCTACATCCGTATAGGAATACTTAGCTTTCGCATTCATCAAATGTGAAGTAGTCTTCAATATTGTCATTCCATCAGGGCATCCATCATATAGAAGTGTCTCATTTTTTCCGTGGAGGTCTGAAAGTCTTTTTGGATTTCCACTGTAGTTTTTGACAATCTCCTCTACCAACTCATCAATCTTATAATATTTCTCGGCCTCTAATTCATTTGGAGTATGGTCATCCAAATTCTCTCCATGCCAAAACCAAGTTTTGTATGTTGGATCAAAATTGTATATAAATAAGTTTTCCTTCAACGCAATTGCTTTTCATGAATAGCAGTGTTCCAGCACTTCTTTCAAGGACAATATACTTACAAAAAATTCTCCTTCGCGGCATTCTCATATGTATATTTAATGAAGTTAGCTACAAAAGATTGATAACTCTCGCTAGTTCAATCTTCATCAAAACAATGGGTTTTGTCCATATATATTCCTACAATATAATCAGAAGTGTACACTCTTTAGTGACCTTTCTTAGGAACAAATACATCCACCTACATTCATTCAATCCATAGTTTCCAAGAATATTGAAAACATACACACACAAATATATATATATATATGTGTGTGTGTGTGTGTGTGTGTGTGTGTGTACATTCATTAAATTACCATACACACGTGTATAACCACAACCATAAACAATAATGGAATGCCTAATTTCAATCAACCCATAGTTAAACACATTCCCTCATACGAAATGAACAAAACTAGCTAGAACCTAAAATAAGGATGAAACTACAAATTGGAAGTATTCAAATACTCACTTGGTAATTGATGTGCAAGCACAATCAACAATCCTATTGACCACCTTCAACAATGTGGTTTTTGGTTTTGAAGAGGAAAAATGGAATGCGAAGAAATGTTTTGGGTATTACGATTAGATTTTTGTCAATGGAACCAAACTTACAAACTACAGCCCTACTAATGCGACATCGCTGGAAATCATTGTCTGACAATTGCTTATACCAATAAACAAAGAGATGTTGGTCATGTCACGATTAAGTGATACTTCTTGGTCCGGCCAACATTACCGACGTCACACTTACGTTGGTCAAACTATTTACTTCAATTTTCAAGAATATTTACCTCGGTTTCATTAGAATCGAGCTAAAAAGGTAATTATTTACCTCAGTTTTATAATAACTGAAGTAAAAAACCTTTTACTTCGAAAAAAGAGGTAAAATAACTTTTTACCTTGGTTATTCGATGTTAAGAAAAAGATCAAGGTAAAGGGGGCGATATAATAGGTCATTTTCTTGTAGTGTTTAAATAATTCATTTGTTGGTTACTATACTTTGTAGGTACTGAAAATTCATATCTGAAAGGCTTCAAGGATTACTACAAATGGTTGCACAAGAAATTTCGCATCATGAAGGCTAAAATTAGGTTCCTTGAAAAATCTTAGCGAGCTTATGAACGCCACCTAGCATCAACCTCCCGACAATGATTGGACAGATCAACTTCAACCGGTGACATTGAAGATGTTGAACAATGAACTTTCTAAACTTTATCATGTTATTCGTATTGGATATTACTATTGAATCTTAAATTCATTTTTGAGATGACTATTGGATTCTTTTAACTTTAGGATGACTATTGTGCGTATTTCACATGATTATTTGACATAATATCTAATTATGCATTTTCAAGAAATTTGAATTATTTCAATAAGTAAATTTCTTTTTTATCTTACAAATTAATAGAATCATGTGAATTATCCAACAACGTTCAAGGAATGATTGATTTTGGTCTTCAAAAAGTTAGTGCTTCATGGTATATAATGAAATGAGCGTGTTTTTTTAAGACTGAAATCGGCCTTTTCTAAAGTCGTGAACATTTTTCATATGAATAAAGATAAGATAAAACATATTCCAAACTCGGAATGTAGACATGAACAACTGCCGAGTTTGGAAAATGTATCTTCTCTTCATACAATAGAAACCACACGTTTTTCGAAGTCAGAAAATCATTCTTATCTACTTTCCAAACTTGGAATGAGTAATTTTAAAGGCGGTTTGGCAAAACTGCCTTTAATTAGAGTTAATTAAAGGTGGTTACAGCTTAATCTGCCTTTAATTAATCCTAATTAAATGTAGTTATTAAAAAAATGCCTTTAATCGACCCAAACCCACCTTTAATTTGAATTAGGGGGAACGAACGGGTATTTCCAAACTTGGAAATTTCAATTAAAGATGGTTATTGGAGAACGGTCTTCCATAGCTACCTTTAACAGAAGGCTGTCTACTAGTGTGGGTTTCATTAATGGTAATTTTTGGATAAGGACGACATTGAATGCTCATTAATGAAAACCTTGAAGGTACTTTATATTTTTCTTTAATTTACCAATTATGGTGGTATATGTGTGGAATGATAGGTTGCCATATATTTTTGCATGTTTGATCATTTGATCATTGTAATGTTGCTTCACACTATTCATGAAATGGTTTGGCTAGGTAATATTGTTGATGCATTGAATGACTTTTTCATGCATGTGGAATGATAAGGTGTGGTACCAATGTGATGTTGCATGTTGTCTATTGTAACTTAATGTTTTAACAGGATCAACGGTTTACCAACGTCGGTCGGGTTCGCTATGTGATCAATTAGAATAGTAGTTATCGATGTCGGTAACAACCAAATGCTCAACCAATGTCGGCAGATGCCAATTCCAAACCCAATGTTTCTTTTAACCTAGTTCATTGCCGACATCAATAAAAAAATGGATATACTGGCAACAAAATCAATGTCTATTGTGGCCATGATTAGGCGACGTCAGTTCTATTGTTCAGCGACTTTGAGATGATATTCATTTACCTCCTTTCTACATGGGATGGTACAGTCGATGTCACTCACTGGTTTCACTTGACCGACGGTGAATCGAAATACGATCAAAATAGCTTAATAAAATTAATTGATGTTCAACTTCGACAAAATGGAACCCCATCACACAGCCATCAATACACTAATATTACAATTTAATAATAACTACAAAACTACTAAAATATAATTGATTATTGATGAGACATCAAATGCATGTATTTTCCGAGGCATTTAACATTTTTTTGTTATCTTTTTGTTGGAAGTATTGTTATATTTAGGTAGGTTTACATCATAAGGGGTTTAGATGACCATTTTTTGTTTTCATATCTCATTCCTTCTTTTTGTAACCTATTTTGAGTATAATGGAATTGTGTCCTTATAAGTGATGTGTTCTTCTCTATTTAGCACATTTGAAACTTATAGTTGTAAGAGATTAGGGTTTTATGTAAGGATAATGGATGTGTTATTGATTAGAAGGTTAGGATGATGATTTAGGATTTATATCTTAACTCTTTAGTTTAAGAGGGTTTTGGAATGCCCTTCATGATCATGCTCACAATCAAAGATTCAGGAATGAAGATTCAGAAAGAGAAAAAAAAGAGCTTAGAAGTGAAGGCCAATACAATTTGGTAGAAGAAAAGATCCAAATTTGAAGAAAAAAGACCGGCCAAGTGCCGCTAACCAGGCATGCGGCCCATGCACTAGAATCAACCCTCTGATGGAATTCGCGTGGTCGCACGGTGGATGCTCAGACTGCGCCCAACAGGTGTGTGGCCCGTGCATTTTGCACATGGCCCACGCATATCTACTACTTTTTTTACTTTTCTTGGCCAAATCTTGACCACTTAGACCATAAATAGCTTCTATCTTATCCTCATTTCATATTCCCGACTTTCCACTCTAGAAACCCTATTTTTTACTAACTTTTCATCAATTATTACTTATCCACCATCGGATTTAATCCCCTTGTTATGGGTTTAGTTTATCTACACTAAATATACTCTTTAGATCAATTTATAAGCATTTCTAGTTTGAATTTATGAGATTTAGTTTATCCTATTTTGTGCTTTGATTATCAAGTATATTTTGTGCTTTGTTCTGTGATTAAAGCATGATTTAGACTAGGATGATCAACTAGTTGGTGATTTTGAATTGACTGTTTGCTAGGTTTTTGGTCAAATCTGGAAGACTGGTTCGTTTTCCTAACTAAGGTACTTAAGCACCACCCAAAATAGTTACACCAACTAAGGCGGATGATACTAGAACCATGAGGGAGGTCATGGTTCCTAACCTAGAGAGTCAACCGCTTTGCATCGTTTCCCTCCTCTTTCAAAAATGTCACTTGTGAGCTCAAGTCCAGAATAATCCATTGTCAACCATCTTTTCATGGGATGAGTGAAGAGGATGCGAACAAGCACTTGTCTGAGTTCCACCTCGTGAGAATGAATATGAAGCCATCCAAAGTTTTGGAGGATAATTTCAATCTAAGGGCTTTCCCGTTCTCGTTTAAGGATGCAGCCAAATATTGGTTATACTACCCCCCTCCGAGGAGTATAACATTGTGAATGTACATGAAGCAGATATTCTCAGAGAAATTATTTCCGGCATCCATGTCAGTAGGTTTGAAGAAAGAGCTAAGCAACATCTACCAATATTCAGGTGAATCTTTATATGAATATGTTGAGAGGTTCAAGAGGTTTCTAGCTAGTTGCCCCTACCACACATACAAGGAAGGAGACCTTGTATACTATTTCTTTGATGGATTTTCCATTGAAGGCACGAGGATGGTCAATGCCACAAGTAATGGGTTGATTTCCAACAAGAGCCCTAAAAATGCCATGGCATTGTTTGAAGACATTGCCAATGGAACTAGACAATTTGATATAAGGGAAAGGGCAAGGGTGCAAGAGTATTCAAATCTGGGAACCCCCAAGCTTGAGGAGCAAGTTCAACGCTTAGCTTCCATGATGAAGGAGATAATGAAGGGGAGAGTGCATCAAGTCAAGGCTTGTGGGGTGTGTTCATTGGAACATCTCACCGATGCAAGCATGTTCAACGACATCAAGGGCGGATTCCAAATCAGGATTTGAGATAGTGGCAGGATCGGATCAGATCCGTGGTGACAAACTAGATAACCGGCAAACTAGATTGGTGATAAGCGATGCGACAGCATGGATCTGTGGTGTTGATTCGTGGATCGGTGGTGTCAACGTGTGGATGTCACGTGCAGGTAGATCGGGGCAGCGAAAAAGTTGGAAGATTGTGGCAATCGTGGATGTTGCTACAACGGTCGAAAAGCGGCAATCGATGTTGAGGAGCGGCGGGAAGACGCAGCGCGTGTGGCTAATGTGCGGCTATTGACGGAGGCTCCAATGGAAAATAGCAGCGGAAAAAATATTTAAGGTTCATGTTTCAGGATTTTAGTCTCTGATACCATGTAGAAAAATAAGGGTGTAATTATGTAATTTTATTTATGATATGAGTTACAATATATAGAGGTACAAAAGACCTATACAGAAAAGGAAAAGGAAACTATTCTAACAAGTAAATATTCACATAATATTCTATATCTTAATATTGGCGCTCTTCCAGCGCCTTCAGCCCCACAACAGTGATGACCGTCTTGGAGTCTGTGAGGAGATCAATGAGGCAGCGTAGAAACTTGTTGTCATGGCCGAAGTTGTAGTAAAACAGCACATGCTCCTCGCAATGTAGATCTAAAGAAGGAGAAGAAAGCTTCCGGCGAGATCCGACGATTTCCGATGGCGGTTCCCAGTGAGTTCGACGTTTTCCACGACACTTTTCGACGAGAAAAGAAGAAATGATAAAATAAAATTAATTTATGTAACTATAATATATATGGACCAAAGTTATTTTATTTGCACAGAAAGCCCTCCATTTTTTAGTTTAAAAAAACTCATCCCAATTACTTTCTTTGTTTTCTTAAATTTGGCACACTTTCCACTTTCATATGTTTTGTTAAGATTGACATCTTTCCTTTTATGGTAAAAAGTGAATCATTTTCTACCACTCATTAAACTTTTTACTCTCAACACTCAATTTTCTCCAAACATTTTAACTTGCAAAAATAAGAACACCTAAATTTAGGGTGCCAAACATAGTAAAACGAAGGGAGTAGAACATATTATAATTACATTGATCCCTGACTAAAACAAGATTTATTGTTAAAAAATCCCATAAAAATAATACTTATTCTACATTAATTTAATCCAAATATAACACTCTTGAATAATAACACAAACTAGATTAAAACCCGTAAAATTAGCGATTTAAAATAAGTGAGTATAGTTATTTATGTTATATTTTTATTTATGAACAAAAATTAAAATTTAATTTATTTTACTATTTATTGATAAATAATAATATATTTTTATATTTATGTGAAAATAATATATCAATTTTTAAAGAATAATAATTTTTTTATAAAAATACTATCAGTTACAACAATATATTGATATAAATATGCAACCTCTACATTCATAATTAATCAAATAGTTATATAAATAAAATAGAAATATATAAATAAATATTAGTGAAATTATATGATTTTTTTAAAACAAAAATACAGTAAAATTATTCTAACCAAATAAAAAGAAAATATTTTATTTTATCGTAATTATTTGAATATTTTTGCAATTAAATTAAATATATAATATTATTTGAATAGATTTTTCAGTAAAAAATAAAATTATTTTTTAACTTTATACTTTGAAGAATAATCATATTATTTTACAAAAAAATATGTTATTTATCTAAATAATATTATTTTATAATTCTATAATATAAATATTAATAAATTAAGTAGTAATATATAATTTTACTTAAATAAATTTCAGATAAAAATAATATCATAATGGATCGAATATTAATAAATTTATCGAATATTAATAAATTTGAGTTGTATATGGATTGAATATTAATAAATTTAATAGTACCATTATTTTCATAAAAATAATATTATTTCGTAATTATACTATAAATATTAATTATAATATTTCAATATAAATATATTATTTTTTCATATAAATAATCTAATATATTATTTTGGTTGATTAATTTAGTTTCAAGTTGTTAAGATAGTTTACTTGATTAAATTATATATTACCTTGAGTTTTTAAACTATAGTGTATTTGAAATCAAAGTTTTTTTCCCTTTCTTGAACCAAACACGTACAAAGAGAATGGAGGAGAACTTGATTTCTCTTCCATTTCTGAACCAAACAGTTAGGGAATTCCAATATCGTTCATGTTCTATCTTTTCCTTTCCTTTTATTGATTCCATTCCCTTTCCCCTACTTGAACCAAACGGCCCTTAAAAGTTATTAGAGTTAGAGCTCGTCTTTTGAAAGACGGTATTTCCATAAATTGTGAAAAGACCAATGTTTAAACTACAAATTACAAGAAATGATAATAAAATTTTCGGGTTGCATTAGTTGGATCATAAACTTTATAACTAATACATGTTGCATAATAAAATTTTAATATTGCAACTAAAATCTTTACCTTTTTATTATTCTAATTAAACCCCGTCTTTCCATAACCCTATGGAAAGTTGGTCTTTCCCAAAACTTTGCCTTAGAGTTAAAGTTTTAGAAAATAATAGTTATTTTCTAACCCTATAAAATTTAAAATTGTAATTCTAACCCTATTATTTGGTTCAAAGTGTCAATCTAACTCTAGGAACCTGAATTTGGCTGAAATTTTGTAAATTGACTATTACACCCCCATTAAAAAAATTAAAAGAGTAAAGTATTTTTATAACCCTATTTAGTTGACATAAGTGTCAATATAACCTTCTAGTGTTTAAAAGTGTCAATATGACTCTACATAATAACTGAATTTGCCAATATAACCCTCTCTGGTAACTTTTAACCAAAAAATTAAAATTACATTTTTACCCTTCTGAAAAAATTAGTTTTTAAAAAATAGGAAATGACATTATTACCCTTATAGTTATTAATTCCCCCAAATATTGTCGTTGGACCACCGTCGGACCACCTCCAGACCGTCGCTGGACCACTCCTGCATCGCCGCCATAAGAGGTAGGGTTATATTAGCACATTATGAAAACTGATAGGGTTAATTATCGACACATTTCTAAAACTTATAGAGTTATATCAGCACATTTGTAAAAAGTGTAAGGTTATATCAGCACATAATATAGAATATAGGGATTTTGATGATATTTTGTTTATTTTGTTGTGTTTAGTCAGGATTGATTATTAGGTGGCACTTGGTGTTGTGTGTAGTTATTTTTCTATGTTCTTCGACTTAGGGTTTATAATATTGATGAGTTTTAAAATAAGGCTACGATATGTGATAATGATATTTAATATGAATAACGATGTTATGAACTTATGAAGTCAAATTTTATGGTGTATAAGAAATTGTTTATGATGTGATAATAGTGTATATGATTATATGGTTTCCTGTCAAGACCAGCAAAGTACCACACACTTAACATTTATAATATGTGCTAATATAACCTTATATTTTTTACAAATACCCTATCATTTTTTATAATGTGCTGATATAATCCTATTTGTTACAGCGGTTGTGCAGCAGTGGTTCGGCGGTGGTCCGGTGGTGGCCCAATGAACTATAAGGGTAAATTTGTCCACTCAATTTTAGATTTTTCCCCAAAGGGTATTTTGGTCAATTTACATAGAGTCAACTCTGAAAATTTGAAGTCAATGCCGGAAATGGAGTCTTAGATTTATATTGGCACTTTTATTAACTTGGTAGGGTTGTTTTTGCACTAAAAATTATCTGAAGGTTATATTGGCACTTACTCAAGTAGGTAGGGTTATATTTGGTATATATCCCAATTAAAAATTCAAAAAATTGAAAAGACTATATTACCCCTGAAAACCCCTCTCTTATTCTTCTTCTTCTCTCACACTAGAATCCCACACCCCTCTGATTCCACATCCCACACCACTCTGTGCAGTTTAGAATCTCATGTCCCAGTGGCACCACTGCCACCGTATTACCCCTGAAAACCTTAACACCACCACGTACTCCTACATCTCCGGCGCAGCACTTAAGCCACCATTCTCTCTGACTTTAATGAGGGGTTTGATGCAAGATTGGGATTTTTTATGTCCAATCTGGGGGTGGACGAGGGGTTGTGGTGGTGGGAATCGATGGTGGTGGAGGGGTTGACTGAGGCGGCAACGGAGGTGAGGTGGAAGAGCAACGGTAGGTGGTGGCAGAGGTTATCGGGGCTAGGGTTGGGAATCTGGGATTGGGGTGGTGGTGTTGCACAGTGGGGGGTGGTGGCGAATGAGACAAAGGAGGGAGGTGGGATGATGGAGATGGAGGAAATGGGTGGTGGCGAACGGAGAAACGATGGAGACTGAGGTAGGAGGTGGTGGAGGAAATGGAGCCGGGAAGTGGCGAATCTGGGCTGGGCTAGGTGACTGAGCCCAACAGTGGCGAGTCTAGGCTAGACTAGGCGACAGAGCTGGGCAGCGGCGGGTCTGGGTTAGGCCTAGTGGGTATGGGCTGGTGGTGGTGACAAAACTCCATATTCCGACGACAAAGTCTACATCCTGTGGATATAGCGGAACACATTACTACGCCCCATAAGAAGACCACGATGCAAAAATGGGAGCATGATAATCTGACCATGATCACACTATTGAAGGGTTATAAATAAATGTTAGAAACACTAGCATAATGTAAGGGAGAACACATGTGTGTTTCATTTATCACAAAAATGCATCACAGAACACATGTGCTTCAGCGCACAAGATCCAACACAAAAAAGGTTCACATAATAGGCATCACAAAGGGAAAATGCATTCACAAGATAATATACAGCCACAAGATGAACACAAATACAGCAAGTACCAGCATCCCAAACTAAGGAACAGAGCACATGTGAATAAAAGCATAAGGCCAAACCAAAAAGGGTCACACAGAAAGCATCACAAAGGGAAGATGCTAACGTAAGATAATGTACAACGACAACATCAACACAAAAACAACAAAGGCATCACCAGGCCAAACTCATGAACAGAGCACATGTGCATCAGAGCACAAGGCCAGCCCAAAAATGGGTTCACACTGAAAGTATCACAAAGGGAAGATGCAAACATAAGACCATGTATAACCATAGCATCAACACAAAAACAACATACCACAAACTCATGAATAGGAATAGAGCACGTGCGCATCAAAGCACAAGGACAATGCAAATAAATATCATACAATAGGCATCAGAGATAGAAGATGCAAACAATAGATAAGGTACATCCACAAAAATAACACAATGAAGTAGCACCACCAGACCAGACCCAGGAACAACACAACAATAGTAACCAACAAAACATAGCACAGGTTCACCATAGAATGGGGGTAGCACAAAAACAAAGCACACAAAAGCCTTCACAAAAAAGAGGATGCAATTATAAGATAGTATATACCCACAACATCAACACGAGCTACAGTATACAGGCACAGGATGGACACAAGGCCATACAAACACATGATCAACAATGGCACCAACATGTTATACACATAATCAACATTGGCACTAAATAGGGAAGGAACAATAGCACCTCATTCGCAACCACAAACAATTCTTCATAACTTGTAACAATTCAAAGGGACTAGGAGTTTTTCTCTATTTTATTTTTTTGTAGTTTTTCCTTTTTTTAGAGGCACCCTTTCGATATATCCAAAACTATAATGTGGAATCAATGAAATAAAAATTTTAAGCACTCAAGATCCTGAATTAGACATTTAAAACCCCTAAAAACCAAAAAAATTAAATCAAACTTATCTTTTTTTGTCGTGTTCAGCGAGAGAGTAGTTCATCCCTTATTCAATTGTTTAGCATTTATTTGTTTCCTCAGCTAAGGAATCAGCAAATACAACATCTCGTTTCTTCCATGGTGGATTTCGTCGAAGTCGCTCCCAGTCTTCTCCGGCACCTCAGACATCTCGGCGTTTAGGACCACTGGTTAAGCCCCGTTAAATCTGACATTAGAGCTTCACGATTCTCCTCCATAACGGCGATGATGCTCAGGGTGAACATGTAACACCGGCGATGGAGATTTTACCTCCAACTTACTGGCGATAACCAGATCTAGGCCTCTACGACCGTTACTAGGATCCGACGTAACCGCGTCCCTGAGGGTGGCGTTAGGCCTACAGACAGAGGTCTCATCATCCGCCTCCTTCTTGGGGATGAACTCCAACGGATTACAAGTGTCGGAGATGTAACATAAAGATCATCTCTGGCAGGTTTCACCTGAGGAATTGATGGGAAATGACATTCACAATTAGGGACGGGGGAAGATGATTCTTAAAAAATATAGGGCTAACGTTCAAAATTTGGACAATGAAGCACAAATCGAACCCGGGGTTTCAAGGATAGAGGGACAGTTTTCGAGAAGATGAAGAGATAAGAGTTAATGATACAGTGGAGCGTTGATAATAACTGAGGGTGTGTGATGAGTTCAGATCGCACAGCCCAAGGGTCATTGATTGGCCGAGTTTGTCGGTTGGGGAAGTAATTGGGGAGTGAAAGAATTTGAATGAGGTAGTTGGAGTTTGTTTTTTTAATCTGATTTAGTGGGTATAGGTTTAGTGGGGGTTAGGTTAACTTTAATTGGGCTGATTTAAACAATGTTGGGCTTCATGTAAAATTGGAAAATAAGTAAGGGTAATTTACAAAATTTTGGTGTTATTTTTTCCAAATAAGAAAAGTTTTCAAAGTATGCAGATTTGTTTGGGACCGACTAAAAAGGAAAGTGTGCAGATTTCCCAGGAACGGGGGGAGTACCCAAATGTATTATAAAAAGGTTTATTAAAAACAAAGTGTACATCTATAGTATATATTAGAGTAAAATGCTTAGATGACCTCTTGTTCTTTGGAAAGTGCAAATACAACCCTCGATTTTTCAAAAGTGCTAATATACCCATGGCTGATTTTCAAAAGTGCAGATATATCCATGGCCGGCCAAAATATGTAAACTTATACCCGAATACCTCCTTTTTTCCTCCTAATTTTTTTGGGTACAACAACACTTTCAAAAACTCGAGGTTATATTTGCACATAAAAAAGAACTGAGGGTTATATAAACACTTCATTCTATATATTAAAAGATGTCAATGTTGCCACATGTCACTCACACAAAATTCCACGTCTTTAAAAAGAATTGAAAATGTAATGTATAGTTATAATTGAAAAGGTTTAGTTTCCAATGTATTCTCTTAGAAAGTAAAGATTTTAAGAATCAATGGAGCATTAATTGCTACTTTAATGGATGGGAGAAAAGAAAAAGAGACTACTATTATAAGAAGAGTATCTTTATAAGAATGTCACATTGAAAAGACAGGAGAAAGGGAGAGCTACAAGCTATAAATTAAAACGGCAAATGACGTAAAAGATAAACAAGTTGAGAAGCTTGAGCTCGAGCTCGCCTCGAGTTCGATTGAGTCTGTAAAATATTGGATTGAGCTAGATTTCAAGTAAAATTAATTTAGCTCGGCTCGAGTTTGAGGTTGAACTCAAGTCATGGTTAATTATATGTTATATATGTGTGTGTGTTATGATATATCATATTTAATATATATTGAATATATTATGTTGCTCGATAAGTTCGACGAGTTTAACGAACAATATTAGTTGAACTCAAGTTTGATCTCAAATACTATACAATCTCATTTTGAGCTCCATTGCACTTTGGAAGGTGCTTTTCTGTCGTCTTTTCAAATGGGAAGCATACGCCATTGTTTGTTGCTTTGGGGTCATTACTTTTGGATTCTGCGCTCGCGACCGCTACCCAATCTAAACCTTTTAAAAAAAACTAATTATAATTTTATTATTTTAGTGATTCGTGTTGTGAAAATATAAAAATATTATATCAATATATAATATTTATATTAAAAATGTAAATGATTTAATTCAAAATCACGGTGTTTAGAAAAAGTACAACAATTAAAAAATACCACATTTTATAAAAAAAATTATAAATTTTTTTTAATTTTTTAAACATGCAGTAACTTATGAAAGAGTAGGTCCCATGATAGGTGACAGTCCAATGTAATTTTTACTTGTACATTGTATTTTTAAAATTAAACACTGAAATTTTAAATTTAAATAAAGTATTTTCGAAGTTAAATATTTTATTTTTTATATAATATATCGCTTATAATTTCACATTAAAACAGAGCTGATTACATGTTTTAATTTATGTAGTACAATATTTATATTTAAAAAGGTTTTTTAAGTTTTAAAATAAAGTGTCTGTCAATAAGTTTATAGATATACCAACTTTCCTAAAACTTTCTCCTTATGAAAATATAACGTTTGATAAAATAGATTGTAGAGTATACAATAAATACAACTTTTATTAACTCATGAAAACACAATCTTTTATAAAATGAATCGTAGAGTGTTCATTTTTTAGTTTGTTTGATTTTAGTTTGGATTAGATGAAAAAACACAATATTAAGTTTTTTGAGGAATTTGTAGTATTTTTAAATAAAAAATTGTTTTTTATAATGTCATCTGATTATGGTATCAGTATCGTTTATAAGTACTTTGTATTCGTTCGATCCGATTTTCGAAGTGCTGATTACACAAATTCCAAGATCTTTATGTTTCACTTAATTACAAAAATGTTCAAACACTAAAGAAAAATACAATTATTTTCATTCTATTTCTAAATAAGTATTCTACTATTTCTTATTAAATAAAACTAGCGGAGTACCATCACGCGTTGGGTGATATTATTAATTAAAATATTAGGATGCATATTTTATGTCTTACGTTTAAATTGAAAACAAAATTTATTTAAATTTTAAAGTTTAGTCATCTAAGGAAAACTATATGGGTTATGAAGTGAAATAATTAATTTAGCTAGAAATCGTTAAATACATAATACAATAAAATTGATTATTTTTATAATATTTCATTTAATTTTTTAAAAAAGTAATTATTTATATGTTGAGATTAATTTTAAAATGTTATCATAATTATGTGAATATCATTGCAATAAATCAAAATCAAAATCAAATGACCTAATTAGTCTCACTAACTATAAAATGCTCTCATTTAACTGTTAGTCGGTTTAAAACAAAACTTTGTCATATATAATAAATAAATAATATGTATACATATTTCTATCGAAAGTACCCCATCATTTTATAAAAACATCCGAATATTTTGTTATTTCGGATTATGTGTTTAATTGGATTTTCTTTAGTAAATACTACTCCGTCCCACAATGATGTTCCGAAAGAAAAATGGCACAAAGATTAAGAAAGCGGGAGGACAAAGGCTGAAAGTGGGGGGACAAAAGCTGAAAAGTGGGGGACAAAGGTTGAAAAGTGGTATTTTAGGTAAGATTGTTAGACTAAAAATGGAAAGAATAGATATATGAAGATCATTGTGGGACGCCCCAAAATGAAAATTAGGAAGATCATTGTGGGACGGAGGGAGTATATATTTAGAAGTTATATATTTAAACAAGTTATGATTGATTATACACAGTAAAAAATTAAAATCAGTAACATATTATAATATTAGTAGGTTATTTTTGGACAAATTTGGTTTAGCTTAGTCAAAATGACTTCAATATCCCTGTTGACAGCACCAATCAAACAATTTCTATTATATGGTGCTTGGGAAGATAATTTTACTATAATTTATTAAATAATAATAATTAATAATGAATATATAGTTCATATTTTATAAATATGTTGTTTATAATTGATACATATTTTTCTAAATTTTTTTTATAGAGTACATATATTATTTTCATAAATATAAAAAAAATTAATTATCAACAAATAAAAAAATATTTTAAATTTTTATTTATAAATAAAATAAAATATTTAATAAATAAAATTACTAATTTTAAATAGTGCATCGCACAGGTGTTATCTAGTTTACAACGAATATTTAGTTTTCAACCAAATAGTAATTGAGAATAATGTTTCGTATTTTTGTAGTAGATTTTTACTTGTCAGTCTCTTGAAATATGGTTTTTCCATACGTCATGGAAAGACCAAGGTTTAAAGTGTAAATTAGAAAAAATTAAGATAAAATTTTCGAATTGTATGAACCAGGTTATAAAATTTATAACTATTACACGTTGCATAATAAAACTTTAATATTGCAACAAAGACCGTTTACACTTTATTATTATAATTAAACTATGTCTTTCCATAATCCGATGGAAATACCGTCTTTCCCAAGAATTTGCCGTTATTTATTACTCCGTATTAATTATTATTTCCTATAATGAATCTGATTAGGTTGGAAATTATGTTTTGTCATGGGATTTATTTTTTTATTTAGCTATATAAGAAAAGGCCTCTCCCCAACAAGTCTTCCGAACGTGCTCGTCGAAAGCCACAAAAAAAAAACTCACCGACCGGCCACAATCGGGCTCTGAATCCACTCATCACAGAATGGTGCTCGTCACAGCAGAAACGATCCAGCAATTGCTTGCTTTAATGGCGGAAATCGACGAGCCACTGAAGAAGAGTTTCCAGAACGTGCATCAAGGGTACCCGAACGAGACTCTCGCGAGGTTTCTCGAAGCGCGGGACGGGGATGTTGCCAAAGCCCATAGAATGCTCGTCGACTGCTTAAACTGGAGGACGCAAAACGAGATCGACAGCATATTATCGAAGCCAATCGTCCCCTCCGATCTGTACCGAGATCTGCGGGATTCCCATCTCACAGGAATATCCGGTTGCTCGAAACAAGGCCTGCCGGTGATCTGTGTCGGAGTCGGGCTCAGCAGTTTCGACAAAGCATCGGTAAACTACTACGTTCAGTCGCACATCCAGGTGAATGAGTACAGAGACCGCGTCGTACTACCTGCGGCGTCGGAAAAGCACGGCCGGTACATCGGAACTTGTATAAAGATCTTGGACATGACCGGTCTGAAGCTTTCCTCTCTGAACCACATCAAGCTGCTGACGGTTCTTTCGACCATAGATGACCTCAACTATCCGGAGAAAACGGAGACGTATTTCATTGTGAATGCGCCTTTTATTTTCTCGGCATGCTGGAAGGTGGTCCGGCCTCTGTTGCAGGAACGGACACGAGGTAGGGTTCAGGTGCTGTCGGGAAACGGGAGAGATGAATTGCTGAAGATAATGGACTATGAATCTCTGCCACATTTTTGCCTGAAGGGGACAGTTAACTGTTTCTCCCTGGATCATAGTTTTCATCAGCAGCTATACAACTACACGATTGAGAAGGCCGGGTTGATAGAGCGTGGTGATTCCTCCGTCAAACAGGGATCTTTCCACGTGAAATTCCCCGAGCCTGATGCCGATGAGGCTAAGATCGCGCAGACCGTGGAATCAACTTTGCAAAAAATTGGAAACCGGAATGGAATATGTAATTCGTTAAGAGATGTCAAGATTAACTGTGAGCCGGAATGAGATGCCGAGACAAGACGATCATCTTCTGATTTGGGAGGGAATAGTGGATTAGAGAATGTGGTTGAATGATATCTGCACAATCTCAATTCAACTTGTGCTGTACTTTATTCAGCTAAGCTAAGTCATAAGTTCTGTTATTATATTAGTAAGAAAATTTTATTAGAAATCATCCTGATCCTACATTGTAAAAGAAATTTGCCTCGGAAAAGTATTTTAGCGATGATCGATTTACACAAAATCTAAGATGAATTAACAGATTTCAGTTTTAATAATTTTTCTGTGATATTCTATAGTAATCCCATATTGTGAGACCCAATTTAACCTTTAGGTGTGATGTTTAAGGATCCCGAGATGTGACACCAAAGGCTTTAAAAGTGATTCTTGTGCATACTGGTGTTCCTCATCCTTCTTGCAGGTTTCTTTCACTTTACAGCCTTATATCTATCCTTTAACTAATCTAAAAGCTGGTATCTAAACCTAAGATCCATTCCTGGTCGAACTAAGTTTATCAAAACAATATAATCCAGATTTCAGTAACTTGCCTTGGCAAGTTGATCAGGGTCGGAGTCGAACCTCTCCCTCAAACTAAAGGTCACCCGGCATTTGGGCTCAAGGCCATATCACACTTTCTGCTAGGTCAAAGCCCACCAGTCAAATGGAAGATCTCTAAATAAGATTATGTCTTTGGATTACACATCTATTCTAGTACAATTATGACATACAAAATATATGGTAATTCCTTTATGGTAAGACAACTATTCTTACCAGGAAAGTAATGTTCATCCAAGGATGATTGGACGATCTCTCAGAGATCAACCCCTGTAAATATTAAGGTATTCCTTCGTTCTATTCATTCAATGCTCAATACTCGGATTGAACACTTTCGATATAATTTTACCGTAAGAGTTTCTTCCTCCGACACCACCTGGGAGTTTTTTTTCTAGGATTGGCGTATTGAAGCTAGGTTCGCCTATCACGGTCGCGATTCGACGTGCATCAATTGACAAACTCAGTGGGACTCGATTGCCAACAACCGAGCACCTTATTCAATGGCGCCATCAAATAGACTAGCAAAAAAGGGCAATTCACAAAGCCCTTCAATTAGTAAAAGCATCCGGAGATCCTAGAGATGCACTCTTAACAACCTCATTGCTGCTACGAGTCAATTTGAAGGCATCATTCATCCACAGTCAAACCCTAACGTTAGCTACATCTCATAGGCATCAATAAATGAGATGCAGTTTGCTAATGGGGGACCACCAGGGTATACATGGGCGCAAGTTCCCGAACCTACGCAGACGTAGTGGGAAATGTCGCCACTTCCATGAATATAAATGTATATAAAAGGGCTCGCACTACACAAACTATCGCAAATGCAATAGCCGGTGATACAATAGATGCAGTTGGTTTGGATCGCCACTACTCAAGCTTACTTAGACCTTGGGTCAGCTGCTTATTAGATACAACAAGATCCTTGCGGGTCAACCATCGCTAACCAGGGAATCGCTCCACCAATTCACACATTAGGGCAGGTGCATGTACACCACCCAAGGGTGGATCTGCAGGTCAAACCACACAACTTCTGGACCAGGCGATGACCCTTCTTCAAGAACTTTACAGTTCACCCTTAATATTAATCAAGCGAGTTAAGCCACCACTCCCGCTTTTGGGATGTATAATTGAGTGCTTAATCCAATGATAATAGTGTACTTTGACTCATTAAATTCAAGACTTGGTATCTAACCAAATGTGAATTGGGGTTCTACTATTTAGTGATTCAACTGGACTTTCTATCCCACTCGTTGATGTTTCACTCATCAATTTACTCGATGATATCATATTCTAATATGTACTTACAATCATAACTTCCAAATATGCCATATAACAAATATCTTAAGACATGTGATACATTGTGCACACTAGAATTAATAAAATTTCCAAATCTTGTTCTACTCTAACCAACTTCATTAGTTCTTAATTGTAGCTTACAAGTGATTGGAATTTTCTCTTCAAATTTTGAATGGTCATGAAAATTCATGTCGTTATCAATTTCATCAAGATGCAAATACATGCCGAAGAATTCTCTAGAATGATGCATTATCATCATTTTCCTCTTTGTGAAGTTTTCTCTCATATCGAGTACCTCTCTCATATTTCATTTCTCTTCTTGTGTTCTTATATTCTGATTATATCTTTCAAAGAGAAAACAACTCCTCCATTTATAGACCGGTGGCTTTTGGGGACCCTTACAACCTTTGGGATGAATAACAGATCTTTTAATGACATATATACTCTTTGGGAACTTAAGCCATTTTTAGTGATGATAAACAATGTTCACACAACTTCATTGTTAAAACTATTATCTTTTCAATCAAATATCCATCAGATCAGTGTTTCAAAGTTCCCGTCTTTCTTCAGTATTATATATGAAAGAAAGATCCTATCAAATACCTGGGCCTTGGAATTTGGAATCGGTTGGTTTGGCTAAACACATTTGGAAGTTGAACTTGAAAGCTGGTATGCTTTGGAGTCACAAGAACCTTATTAAGGTTAAAAACATACTGATTTCTAAGCCGCATAGATGTTTTATATAACTCCCTTGGGAAGCTTGCATTAGAAGAGAATGTGTCATCTTAAAGGTGATATGAAAAGAGATTGTAATGCGGGTTTGATATAGCAGTCCAATCTGCAATGATAATACTCTTTATTTCTACAAATGGTTTTCAAGTGAAGATTATCAACTATTGATAGAATGAGTCATGTTGGTATATTTACCGTGTTCACAAGTTGTTTTTCTTGTGGGGTAAAGGTGTTGAAATTGTTGAGCGTATATTGATAAAACATGTGGAAATTAAATAACAAAATTAAACGAACAATTTAATACAAGTAAGAATAATAAAATTTATTAATTATTCATGCGTACAATTGGAATGCTTAAAATACAA
>JAULKM010076192.1:0-11756 GCA_032355605.1 Rubia tinctorum
TTGCATAATAAAACTTTAATATTGCAACAAATACCTTTTACCTTTTATTATTATAATTAAACCCCGTCTTTCCATAATCCTATGGAAAAACCGTCTTTCTCAAGACTTTGCTATTGTAAAAACACTAATATCGTCATTGGATATTAACTCGCTTCCCACGAAAATTATGATCATTTGACAAAGACAAGCTTATCACACATCAACCTCTTTGACAAACATGATCTTTAAGAATTGCAACATCGTTTGATTAAAAGAACAATCTATATTGTCCAAACCGTAACACCTAAAAAACATGGATCTAAACTCATCCATATTAATGGAAATCCTAATACAAAACACAAACGAAATTGTGGAAACACAATCTGTACAGTCAGATCGAAAACAAAACAACGACATGACCAACTAAATCGAGTGATTATCATGAACACACAATCTAATATATCAGGTCAAAAATGATGCTAATGCATGGAGATAAATTCATACTTATTTAATAACATAAATGTTAAAACAATTTCAATTCATTAAAAAAATACTATTTGCCCATGAAAAAAATTAAAAGAAAAGTAGTTTTTTAGAGAAAGAATGAAGAGGCTGCGCTAAAGTGCAAATCTTACCAATACATCCAGGCTCTAGTTCGAGGCAAAGGAAATGTTTGCCACATACCTCCAAATTTTTAATTACTTAGGAGCCTCATTTTTAATTGTTTTATTATATATGTAAGAGAAAATTAATAAATAATCACATTTTCCAGTTAGCTGTCTCACTAAATTCCCCCAAGCCTCATTTAACAAATATTATACACCCTAAATATTATATATGATGCCCATTTTAAAAAAAAAATTCTCCAGACCTCCAAATTGTTAGGGTCAGCCCTGGATAAGTCACTACCATCTCAACCTCGTCTGTCAATAGCCAAGGATATAATTTACCTCTCTGTTCCAGTTGAATATGCACATTTTTTGTCAATTTTCTCATGTCATATTTGACCACCGATAACTTTAGTTACATAGTTTGATGGTGTATTAAAATTTGACATTTAAAAATACATGATACGATGAATTTAACATCTCACATGATGCTATTAATGCTTATAAACCAGTTAAAATTTACGTTTAACATATTTTGAAAAAATTGAAAAATAATTGTGCGATTTGGCTGAAAAGAAGGGATTGGTACTTTGATTTTTCGAGCACTCTCACATTAAAAACACACTATCTACTCCATATCCCTTTCGTGAACGAATTTAATGTGCATAGTATAAACCGCGAATATCGAGAGTCAGCCCAATTAGTTTTGTCCAAAAGCCCAATGTCTTCTTGGACTTGAATGGCGGCCTGTCAGGACCGAAGGCAGCTGTGTGACAGAAACGACGACGTTTCAGAAAAAAGTTGGGATATAGAAAGAAGTGGGGTCAAGTGCATATATAATTCTATATAATTCACATAAGTACAAATATAACATTATAATAATTGAAAGTGCAAATATAACCCTAAATAACGAGTGAAAGTGCAAATATAACTCTTTCCGGTAACTTAGTCTGAATTTCATGAAAAGACATTTTTGCCCTTCTGAAACAAATTTTAAAAAATAAGAGATGACATTACTGCCCTTAGCATCGCCGGACCACCACCGAACCAGGTAGGGTTATATCAGCACATTATAAAAAATGATAGCGTTATATCAACACATTTGTAAAAAAAATGTAGGGTTATATCAGCAAATAATATAAAAATAAAGTGTCATATTAGTACAAAATCAACGCCGACCGAACGCAACAGCCATTTACAACTCTTCTACCAATTGTCAACGTTCCAGGGTGTGATTTTAGTGGCGAAAAAAAGCTTTGGTGAGGTCGGCGCAACAGACGTTGAAGTGGAGGTGCGGGAACCTTTAAAATAGTATTTTTATCCGAAATTCCCTTTAATTCACTAGATTAATGCGATATTGAAATTGATTTTTTTTTTTTGCTTCCCGTCACATGAATAGATATATGTGGTATATATGGTATAGAATATAAGGATATTTTATGATATTTTGTTTATTTTGTTTAGTTTAGTCCGGATTGATAATTGGATAACTTTTGGTGTAGTGTTTGTAGTTTTTATTTTGTTGTGTTCACTGACCTAGGTTTTTAATGTCGATGGGTTTTACATTTATAATATGTGCTAAAATAACCCTACATTTTTTATGAATGTGCTGATATAACCTTATAAGTTTTAGGAATGTGTTGATATAACCCTACAAGTTTTCATAATGTGCTGATATAGGAAAATAATTTTGATTTACTTGAAAACCACCTTCAGGGACTAAACAATTTATTTTGTATTTGTTGGTTACTGAATATATGCGGTATTGGCACTGAGGATCAAAAAATGGTATTTCAATATATGTTGGAGACCAAAAAAGTAATTTAATCTTTAATAAATACACATAGATTGAACTCAACCCACTTAAACTGAACTAAAAACAAGTGAATTGAAAAATAATAATATTATAACTTAGTTAGACTAAATTTAATCGAATTAAATTTATAATAAGCTGGTCCAAAATGAAAAATACTAAACCACTGTGCTAAAAAATGAAATAAACAGGGCCCACTCATATCTTATTTTAATCATATACAATCTTCCTTAGATTTCTGGCCAGGTCACCGAGTGCCTTTGTGAAAGAGGAGACGCCTTTGTGGCTAAGAATAGCCTTGAAGTTGAGGTTGCTTTCGTGTCAAACAAAATAAGCTTTTGGACCTTTGGTTTGTGGCTGCGAATTGAGGAAAGATCCGGAAGAACTTTGAATTTTTATTTAAAACATGAGACAAAGTTTGGAAAAGACAATTTTTTATATGTTGAATTAAAATTATAGAAAAATTTAAAAATTTAGTTACGCAATGTGATTTAGTTATAAGTTTATGAATTCATTAATGTAATTTGAAAATTTTATTTTAATTTTTTCTAATCTTGACTTTAAATCCTAGTATAATTTATGGAAAGACAACGAATCCAAACCCAAAAATCCTTGACTCCTTTCTAATTATTGTTTCAACATCCATCGAACAATTGTTACCCTTCATCTACCTCGCTATAATTGTCTAACTATGGAAAAATAATTTCAAAGTTATTAAATAGTATAAAATAGTTTGTAGATGGATTTTTCAAATTCAATTTTTTTTTTACTAAAACTAATATGAGAGAGTCAAATATCTAATGGTTAAACCAATAATTTTTTTAAAAAACCTCATTTGGATCATATTATAATTATTTAGAATTTAATTACATTATTTATAAAATAAAACGTTTAGCAATTAGACAGTCTAAAACATATTTTTTATGTTTATTTATATAAAAAAATAAAATAAATCAAACAAGATAATAAAGGGATGCGAGGAAGGCTTTGCAAGGAATATGTCTATTCTTAAATTTTGACTTTAATTTATGAAAATCATGACGACCCGCCAACAACTCCAAAATAGGTCACTACAGACCACACCCTTCAAACAATCATTTTTATCTTTTCAACATTTCCCCCCAATTGAAATGGGACTTATTTTGTGCCCCTGAACTGAAATAATCAAATTGGAAAAAGTGTTAATTCATTGAAATGTACTCCTACTAAGATCACTTACAAATTAACGGTTCAGTTATTATGATGACAAGTATGCTTTATTTAATTACAAACATTTTGAATTAAATTGATTTGACCTGAAATAAAATTAAATAAAGTAAAATTTTATATTAAAATAGTTAAAGCTAAAATGAATATATTTGAATTAAAATTAATTAAACAGAATTGAAATTTAATTAAATAAAAAATAATATAATTTTCATCATTCATAATATAATAGATGAATTAGAATCAGGTTAAGAAATGAAATCTTCTTTTGATAGGCTTTGTTTATATACCATTTTCTATATATGATTCTACCATGTATACTCTTTGTACCCTCTCTCTCTCTCTATATATATATATGAATACACACAGTCATAATGATTTGTGGGGTTTACATTCTATCATGGTATCAGTTAGGTCTCTCTAAAAATTCTTGATTTTTATCTCTCTCTCACCAAATATTGCTAAACAATCTTCCGATCCTCAACTCCGCCCGCCGCCGCCGCCGCCGCCCGCCTCTGCTTCTACGCCGTTCGTCGTTCGACGCCGCCGATCCAAGTCGCTGCTTGCTTTCTCCGCCGCTTGCTCCATCGCCGATTTCAACTCCACACCATCGTTAGTACCGGCTATATCTGGTCTGCTCCGTCCACTGCCAGCTCATCGTCCCAACCTTTCCGCTAGATTCACGCGCCAGCAGCTACTTCCAGAAGCGTGTGAAGCCACGCACGCGTGACCCAAATGCGAGATTCCTCCTTGCCGCGCGTGCTGTCACGCCCCAGTAGCACTGACGCGCAATCCTTCTTCCCTCGCGTGTTCTCACGCGCCAATCTTGTGTATTTCCTCCCAAATTGTGTGTATTTCGCCATTTTAGAGCCACAAAAAATAGTAGTTTTATTTTTGCATTATGGCTCATTTTCATCAACCATTGTGCCAATGGTGTCATGTTCTGGGCCATGTTGATTCTTCTTGCTCGGAAAATGGTACCAGTTGAAATGTCAGTGGTGTAAGAAGTTTGGTCACTCTGCCTCGACATGTCCTCACTTGGTCGTTGAGGCTTCGTCTTCTAGCTCTTTACCGCATGTTCGCTGGATAGCTGATTCTGACGCAACCAACCACATGGCTTCCTCTCAGTCCACTCTTGATCATGTGACTCCTTAATCTGGTAACCGTCGTATTTTTGTTGGTAATGGTTCTGCTCTTAACATTACCCACATTGGTCATTCCCGAGTCTATGATTCATTATCATTGTTTGATGTTTTGGTGGTTCCTCATATTACTAAAAATTTGCTGTCTATTAGCAAGTTGACTCGGGATATGAATGCTGTTATTTGTTTCGACGATTCTTCTTTCACTATTTCGAATAAGTTGACTAGAGATGTTATTGACAAAGGCCATCTTGATAGTGGATTAGATGTTTTGGATTATGGTGGTGCTACTTTATCTGCTTTTGTGGTCTCAAGTGCTTCTAAAGCATCTTTTGAACTTTGGCATAGTAGGTTGGGTCATGTTCCCTACAACATAATTTCTTCTTTAAGCAAGTCTGGATGTTTGTCAGTTACTAGTTTGCTGCCTAAGCCTCATTTATGTCTCTCCTGTGAGATGGCTAAAGGCAAGCATCTTTCTTTCAAAGATAATTTGAAACGCGCACCACACATACTTGATTTGATTCATTGTGATCTATGGAGACCCTCACATGTTGTCTCTCGAGCTGGCTACTCATATTATGTCATTTTTGTTGATAAATTTTCTCGGTTTACTTGGTTATATCCTCTACGACGGAAGTCTGATTTTGTAGAGGCTTACATGCAATTTGAAGATTTTGTTGAGAACCAGTTTTCTACAACCATTAAAGTATTTCAGAGTGATAGTGGAACAGAGTTTGTGAATCATCGTATGCGAACTCATTTTGCTCACTTGATCTGATGACTCACTTGATCGGCATAAGGTAAGGTTAGTCGCTCAGGGGTTTTTCACAATTATCTGGTTTTGACTATGATCATACTTTTAGTCCGGTGGTGAAGGCATCCACTGTTCGCACTGTTTTATCCATCGCTGTCACCAGAAATTGGCCCTTGAGACAGCTTGGTGTTAAAAATACTTTTTAAATGACATTCTTGATTTCCCAGTTTACATGGAGGAGCCTGCTGGTTATAAAGATCCTATGCGTCTTGATCATGTTTGTCATCTACGCAAGGCCATTTATGGATTGAAACAAACACCTCGTGCTTGGTTTCAACGTTTCAGTACTTTTTTTGTTAGCCTGGGTTTTGTGTGCAGTTCTGCAAATACCTCTTTATTTGTTTTCTCACAGGGTGCCTTTTTACTCTATTTGTTGGTTTATGTTGATGACATTATTCTCACTGGGAATTATGGTCATCTCATTCAGAAGTTTATTGATCGGGTTAATCAGGAGTTTAAGATTACCGATCTTGGCACTTTACAGTATTTCCTGGGATTGGAGGTTGTTCATAATTCCGATGACTTATTTCTTAGGCAAGCACGGTATGCCAAGGACATTTTATTGCGTGCCGGCATGTAGGATTCGACACCGGTTTCTATTCTTTTTGTTGTTTTTTCGCAGTTTAAAAGTAATACTAGCAAGCCATTCGGAAATCACACACTTTATCGTTCTTTGGTTGGTACACTACAATATTTGTCCATTACGCGTCCTGATATTTCTTATGTTGTGAACACGGTTAGTCAGTACATACAGACACCTACTGATGATCATTACCAACCTGTTATTAGAATTCTGCGTTATGTTCGTGACACTATGCATTATAGTCTTCAGTTTCGCAAGAATTCTTCCGCTTTCCAGTCTTGGGTTACTCTGATACTGATTGGGCTTGTTGTATTGAGTTTGTAGGTCTACTTATGGTTATGCCATTTTTCTTGGTGGTAATCTGGTTTCATGGAGTGCGAAGAAACAACCTATGGTCTCTCGTTCAAGTTCAAAATCAGAATACCCGGCTATGACAAATACTGCTGCAGAACTAGGTTGGTTGATGAATTTACTTCGGGATTTGCAAGTCTCTTCCAGTGCACCACCCATTTTGCCGTGTGATAATAATAGTGTTCTCTTTCTTGCTCAGAATCCGATTTCGCATAAGAGAGCCAAGCACATTGATATTGATTATCACTTTGTGCGTGAGATGGTGTTTTCTGGCAAGCTTAGGGTTGCTCATGTTCCTATGGATCAACAGCTTGCTGACATCTTTACAAAGAGTTTACATCGTCCTTAGTTTGAGTTTTTACGATTCAAGATTTGCGTTGCGACCAGTCCCACGCTACGCTTGAGGGGGGGGGGGGGTAATAGAATAGATTAATTAGAATCACGTTAAGAAATAAAATTTTCTTTTGTACATATCATTTTTCATATCTGATTCTACCTTGTATACCTTTTGTACTCTCTATATATATGAATACACACAGCTACAATTATTTGTGGGTTTGACCAATTTGATCCATTTAACCATATTATTTTGATACGAAAAGAAACATGTGAAGTTGTTTGCGTACGTTAATTTACCTTTAATAGGGAAAATGTTGGCTTCTTTCTTATTTTCTCCAAATGGTAGAAAAACGCATAAGACTAGTTGGGAAGATACTCTGGACAAGTGTTTTTTTAGCTTATTTTCTGCTGAGTTAAATACTGCAAAACATTTACTTAAAAATTTGTGTGTTCGTTCTTTGTAGCATTTTGTATGTATTATTTATCACTTAGATGTTGAATAGAAAAGGTCTGTTGTAGCCATTTCAGAAAATTACATTTAGATGAGTTGGTCTTATTACTAATATGATATCACATAACTTGTACTCCATCGTCATTTAAGTATCGTTTGGATTCAAAATTTCATGACAATTTTGTTTTTATACAGAGATGAAATACAAATTTGATGAAAGGATAGATTTTAATTGTATGATTTCTTTTATTGACTAGACAAAGTGCTTTAGATAGTTTTTAGAAATTCTTTCCCATAATATTTTAAAGTTTGAGAACTTGTTAGGCTGTGTTTTGAATCTTGCCTTTAATGTTTTTGTGGAGCATAACATTTTTTACTCTTCATATTGATGGAACGTGGACGTGAAGAAGATAATTGGGTTATAGGACTTTTTATTTTTATTGTGACAATGTCACTGTCCTATGCAAATGAGAGTTAAAATTAGTGACGGGTTAAATTGACCTTTCATTAAACCTCAAAGATAATCTACACTTTTTCCTTGTATATACAAATTTATAAAAGAAAAGGCGAGTGTACATAAGCTGTAAAGGCTATTTTAAATTTTGTTTCATCTTATGATTAAACAACTCTTTGGAAATAGGAAGCTGTAAAAGGGAAGAGAAAAACAAATAAAGGCAAAATTGAAGATTAAAAACGAGTTCAATTTAATCATCACTTGCATATACATCACGATACATGTAATTTTGACAAATTTGTCAATGTCAACTGTACAAGAAATATGAAGAATTAAAGCTCCACTAGCATACACAACTAATCTCATTTTCGAATCAGTTTCGGGCTCGTCGTTTATTGAGAACTTCGCCTCTCAACTTTAATTCATTCAAATCTTGCGAGAGATGATAATTGCCATGGAAAATACTTTTGAGATCACCAAATATGTTGCTCACATCAGAAAGTGCATGATCTTGCTTTGCCGTTGCATTAGTAGTAGCTTCAACTCTCGACTTCATCTGATTCAAATCTTGCTCGAGATGATAACTATCGCGAAAAATGCCTCTGAGATCACACAATACGTTGCTCACGTCAGAATGGATATTATCTTGCTTGATCTCGGCATTAGTAGCAGTGGCGGAACCAGGGGGTGGCGAGGGGGTGCTGGCGCCACCCCTAGGATCCGGCAGCCCGAATATTAGGGCTAAGGACCGCCGGAATCCATGGTTTCCGCCACCCCTTCGAACGTTTCCGTGCCCCCGCTGCCCGCCCTTTTCAGCCACCCCTTGTATCCGCTCCTGGTTCCGCCACTGATGAGTAGGTCGAACTCTCGACTTCAGTTGATTTAGCTTTCGTGTGACATGTTAATATTCATGAAAAATGAGTCGGATATCGCCTAATATGTTGCTCACATCCATTGGTTGATTGGGTCTGGGGGCTTTTGGAATAGGGGCTACCTTAATGCCTCCAAAACAATTTAACGCCATTTTCCCCATCCTAATTCACAAGCCTTTGGATTCTTGGAACAATAGAAACGGAAAATTGAAATTAATCGATAATTTTCTTCAAACCCTTTAGAAAACACTAGAAATGGTATGGAACTGAATAGGGAAAGGGGTGCTATTTATAAATAATGTTAGAAGGAAAACCATTCTCGAATCGGTTTTTCCTTAACAAATCCGACTTGAAAAGGGATTTCCTTAAACAAATCCGAGTTTTACGGGGATTTCCTACTTCATAAACTAAAAGTTTCCTAAAACAGGAAATTTTTTTTACGCGTGGGATTTTTCTGTTGTTTCCTATGATATACTCAAGAATTTCGTGAATAGATTTGATAACACAAAAAGGAAACTATTGGAACATACATTTCACCCAACACACACACATCAAACGGAAAACAGTTGAATTTAAAGAAAAGATATTTGTGATGCATTTGTTGATTATTAATACAACAAAGTTTTCCTAAAAGGAAATTAAAAAAAAACATAATAACACGTACTTCCTCCGTTCCAACTCTATTTGCACTCTTAAACTCTGACCTCATATTTGATAGATATATGAACAACAATATTATCGTGTACGTATGCGTAATAATGACCAAATATGTTTGTTGAACAGCGTGGTAATGATTGTTGTTCAAATGGAGTTGAGATGGAGGGAGTATAATTTATGTGACTATCATTGTTCTCAAGTAGGTATAGTTTAAATTCACAAAATCTAAATACAGGTATGGAAATCCTAAATGCAGGCAAATTTAATGACAAATTTACTATATTACCCTTAATTATTTAATATTTACATAATCAAAACTTGATTAAGATTAAAACTACTTAAGGGTAATATAGTAAATTTTTCATTAAATTTACCTGCATTTAGAATTTCCACACCTGTATTTAGATTTGCCCTTTAAATTTTGGAGTCCTTTTTAAACGTTGATATCAAGCACGACATCAATATAAAAGGGATAAAAATATATATAAAAAAAGGAAAAAGTAAAAAATGAGGCCCTTTTAAAATGTTGATGTCAAGCACATAATCAATATAAAAGGGATAAAAGATAATAAAAAAGGATAAAGGTCAAAAATGAGGACCCTTTTAGATAATAAAATTTGAGAAATTGAAAGAACCGCCTCATATGACTTAACATATGGGCCGGACCTGTATATAGGCCCGTGTGGTCAATAGTTTTGGATAAAATCAGAAGAGTTCAATATTTTAGTGTTTGGTGGAGGACTTTTGAATAAGAAATAGTCCTTTCGTCCATTATAAATTGGTTAATTGCTTCTTGAGAATCAAATTTTGTAAAATTTGATTGTAAATATAAATTAATCTGTATATAATAAAAATATCATATGAGATCTTATTAGATTCATCTTGACATCTATTTTTTAAATATTATTTTTTTATGCGACAATATTATAAGTAACTAGAGATATTTATGGTCAAATATTTTCATTGAAAATCGTAAAAAACACAAATAAGCAATTTATAGTGGACAGAGAGAGTATTATTGAGTTTAACTCTATAATCTTTATAGGCAAAGTCTTGGGAAAGACGATCTTTCCATAAGCTTATGGAAAGACGGGATTTAATTATAATAATAAAAGGTAAAAGTTCTTTGTTGCAATATTAAAGTTTTATTATGCAACGTGTAGTAGTTATAAATTTTATAACCCGGTTAATACAACCCAAAAATGTTGTCTTAATTTCTTCTAATATACACTTTAAACCTTGGTTTTTCCATGACTTATGGAAAGACCGTCTTTCAAGAGACGGACTATAATTTTTTTGATTTTTTTTGCAGATGGCAGGAAAATTATGGGAAAAAATGGACAAAAAGGTCTCTGGATAAATATTAGCTATAGGTCCCTGTAAAGTTATTAGAGATAGGTCACTGTAAAATTATTAGAGATAGGTCCTTGGACTTCCTCACAGGAGACCATTTCTAAGATAAATATATAAATATATTAGATGATATATTTATTATTTATATATTAATTTATATTTAGCGTCAAAGTTTATTAAGTTTTACTCTCAAAAAGAAAATAAAAAATTTAGAGTGGGATGAAGAGAGTGTATGTTAGGCATCTTTCAAAAACTGTTACTTCCTTCATCCCAAAATATACCGGATCTTGTTTTAGGAAGATTAAACTTTAGGTAGGGATCATTATGCAATTATTAAAGATTTTGATTGGGATGGGGTTATATTAATTTAAAAGTTGCAAATACATTTGGGGAAGATGATGTTTTGTGTTGGTTTTTGTAGAAATACCCTTGCCTAAAGTTTAGAATATATCACATGATATATTTATTATTTATATATTAATTTATATTTAGCGTCAAAGTTTATTAAGTTTAACTTTCAAAAAGTAAAGAAACAATTTAAAGTGGGACGAAGAGAGTGTCTGTTAGGCATCTTTCAAAAACTGTTACTTCCTTCATCCCAAAATACACCGGTCTTGTTTTAGGCAAATTAAACTTTAGGTAGGGATCATTGTGCAATTATTAAAGATTTTCATTGGGATGGGGTTATATTAATTTAAAAGTTGCAAATATATTTGGGGAAGATGATGTTTTGTGTTGGTTTTTGTTGAAATACCGTTGCCTAAAGTTTAGAATATTTCACAGGAAATCATCTCCCAAAAAATAAGGTTTCTAAAATTTTGAAACTCGAACATCAAATTTCAACCCAGATTGAAAATAATTAAAAATATACATATTTGATAGGTACAGACGAAGATGTAGTAAAATCTTACTTTGGAACGGAAGAGTATAAATTTCAGTTTACTGAATTTTATTCAATTCAATTTAATTGACCAAATAGCATACATCAAACATAATTGTCCAGGATTACTCTCAAACCATAAGGTAATTAATAGAATATTAGATAAATTAGAATCAAGTTAAGAAAGGAATACCCTTTCTGATTGGTTTTGTACATATCATTTTCCATATCTGATTCTATCTTGTATACCCTTT
>JAULKM010076201.1:0-11756 GCA_032355605.1 Rubia tinctorum
CAATCATTACTTGATATTTCATAAATAAATTAAATAATACTTTATTTTAATTTTTACAGTTTAACATGTCATTAATTAAATAAATTTATGATTAGAGTTTATGACAAAACTTAAATAATTTAGGAAAAAGGCTGAATTAATTAGGAAAACAATAAGAAATTAAATTAGGAGAAAAGGTATTCATAACAAATGAAAAAAGGAATAAAGTAGAGCAAATAATCCCAACCATTGATTTATACTAGGGTTAATCTGAAGCGTTAATACTTTAGGTCTTAGTATAAAAGCTTTTGAATGTCTGCCCCTCTCCCTAAAACCCTATTTGTCGTCTCCCTCTGTCTCTGACATCTGTGCTTTTATCGTATCCCTCTGTCTCCGACCTCTATGCTCCCAGCTC
The DNA here is from genome assembly GCA_032355605.1 of Rubia tinctorum. Lineage (NCBI taxonomy): Eukaryota > Viridiplantae > Streptophyta > Magnoliopsida > Gentianales > Rubiaceae > Rubia > Rubia tinctorum. Next base: position 395 of record JAULKM010076201.1, read on the forward strand.
TATGATGAACATTATCGTAATTAACCTTGGTTAATTACCGGATCTGAGAGCTTCATATTATTATTACTCCCCCCGTCCCATATTTTCAAAAACCATCATTCTTTTAAGTTCGATTTGAAGAAAACCTTTGATTCCTTTTAATTTTTGAGTTTATCTTAACAGACCCGAGTTGATAAACGTTCCTTGTGATATTAGAACTAAAAAATGTAAGGATTTCATGTTTTCAAGCTTTGCATGTTAGTGTTTTTGTTCGATTTTAGGGTGTTGTTATGTTCTCATTTCAATTTTTAAGATGGCGTGGTTCTTTTTGACTTTTAAAGATGCAAATTCTCAGATCTGGAGGTTTGTTGCTGTTGCGTTCTGTTTTTGACCGAAATAAAAGATAAGTGCTTCCCATAAAAAAATTTCTTAATGTTTTAGTGTTTGGGGCTCTTCATTTCCCCTGTAAAATATTATTTTGCTAATTATGTGATGTTCTTTTGCAGTTCGTTGCTGTTATTGTTGAGTGGGTTGCTATTGATTGCCGAGTGGGCTGCTATTGATGCTGAAAATCAGAAACTTCTCTATTGAATGACCTCGCTCCTTTTGTGCTATATGAATGACCTTGCCATCCTCATATGTATTTGCTGCTGCTTTTATGTGAATGACCTTGCTGATCTTATATTTATTTGGTGCTGTGATGGCCTTATATTTATATGGTACTTGTATTGTGTTCATAGCCTTGTCGGCATTTACATTTTGCTGATGTGTCTTCTAGTGCCAAATCACATGGTAGAATGCATTGTGTTGTGGTACCTTGCTAGCTGTGATGATGTGCTATTGTTAAAAAAATGCAGCCATGCTGTTAAGCATCTGGCAAGGCATTATTGTAATCTGTGTTGATTTATGCTTGTGAAAATATAATGCAGCCATACTGTTAAACATTTGGCAGGACATTGACTGCTGGACTTGATTTTGTTTATATGGACTTCAAATTTTGTACTTAACCAATACTTGCATTGTGCTTAACCAATACTTAACCTGGTGTTAACTGATTCTTCACTCTAGACCACATTGTGCTTACAGTTCGAATAGATACCTCCCATCTTGCTGCTGCTTCAATTATTTTACTATGCCCTATTATCCCATTCTTTTGGTGCAGCAGCAAGAACTCTGCCAAACCTTACCTCTCTTCGTCTGTTAGATTCTTGTGTATCATCTTTATTACCTTATGACTTAAGCTATCTTAATGTTGTTGCAGAAATGGAAGAAAAATGCTGCTGCCTGCCCTTAAAAATTCCTGCTTATTGCTGCTGCTGCTGTCCCTGCCTTTGCCCCTGAATAGATACTAAAAGCTGCTGCTTGTTTTTTCCAGCTCAATGATGATGCAGCAACTCCTAAATAGAACCAGAGGTTTTAAAGCTCCGGTATACCTGCAGAAAGAATATTTGCTGAGAGCATAAAGGGTAAAAAAATTAATTTTGGTATGGGGTAGTGGATAGCAAAAAGGTAGTGAATATACAGAGGGTGGGTAGTTAGGGTTTTTCATTTACTGTTTAATTTTTGTTCAGAAAATTCCCTCCAATTTTAAGTAGGGAAATGTGTAAAAGTAAATTTTTGGGTCCAAAGATCAAACTGTAAATTTGGATTCGGATTAAACTGTAAATTTGGATTCGGATTAAACTGTAAATTTGGATTCGGATTAGGCTCCAAAGAAGGCTGAATAAGAAAAATATTCACCGCTTAATACGACAATATTTAAATGAACAATGCTTATGTAATCAAATGAATTCATAATAATTATATTTTTACAAGTATGACAAATCACTTCATACAAAAATACTTTCTGACACCTGCGTTTTTAGAACTTAGATGTAAAACTACTAACAACTGGAGACAACTATATCCTACAGAAATATTAACCTTTTATAAAATTTTCAGTTCTCCCTCCCTCTCAGGGTAATTCGCACAAAAAAATCACTATTTTCAAGAAACATGTTTCAATATGCAACTACATATAATAACGATATTAACTTTTGGGTTTATGCATATAAATATTTCAGGTTACCAATTAATTGTTTAATTATAAAAATATCAACTTTTTCTTTATATCGGTTATATATTGAGATGAATGCTTTTTTATCGTTGCAAATTGGGTCAATTATAAAAATCAAATGTATTTTGAGTTAATTACATGTAGGGTTATATAATTGATTTATCACCAAACAATCTTTGCTGATAATGAGACCAGTCAAGTAGATATTAAAACTTAGAATGTCTTGGAAAAAAATAAAACACATTATTAAACCTCACCTCATGGAGCAGAACCTCAGTTCATCACCACCGTCAGCTGTTCGCCGTCTCAGGTCGCCGTCGGCCACTTAAGGTCAACGTGAAATCATGCGCCTCATAGTCGTTGTTCAGGAGCGTGCATCTCACACGCCTTCTTCTTCGGCTGCGTGCATCTCTAGCGAGTCTGGTTCCCACGCCAGGCGTCTCCACCGTCGCGTCATCGACTTGCTTCCTCCACCAGGTGCCTCCACCGTTGACTCCTCCAGGAACCTCTAGTCGCAGCTCTGCCGTAGCCCCGACGTAGCCTCCGGTCGCAGCTTTACTGTCACCTTTGGTAGCAACATCGTCGTCACCTCCGGTCGCAGCGCAAATAAAAAAGCAGAGTCGCCGCTGCAATTAAACGCCACAGTCATTGTGCTCTGCTGCTGTTGAATTGCTAGAGAAGAATTGCTGGAGGAGAATCGCGGGAAAAATTGCTGTTGAATCCCTAGATGCACCGCCACAGCAACGCCTTTCGCGACGGAAGAGGAATCGCCGACGAAAGTAGAAGAAACGGAGCGATTCGCGACGGCGACAGAGTGTTTAAAGGTGGAAGAAGACGAAGGGAAAAATAAATGAAAATTCTGGAAGATTATGACATTTATATTATTTTTTGACAATTGCACAATAAGTCCCTAGATTTATTATCATATTTTTAAAAACCACGTCCCAAATAAAACTTACAATAATTGCACAATAAACCCTGATCTAAAGTTTAGACTGTCTAAAATAAAACTTTGTGTAAAATGTACTCCCTCCGTCCCACAACTATTGTCCCACAACTATTGGCCCCTTAATTTTTTCAAAGTCAAATTTTGTAAACTTTGACTATTAATATAAGTTTATATATATGTGATAAAAATATCATATGAGATATTGTTAGATTCATTTTAACATATATTTTCTAAATATAAATTTTTTTATGCTGAATTGGTATACGTAGCTAGAGATATTGACTTTCAAAGATGATCATTGGAGACAGTGAAAAAGTAAATGAGCCGAAAGTAATGGGACGGAGGGAGTATGCTTGTAATATAACATTATCTTTTATGAGAAAGTCTCAGGAAAGACGGTCTTTCCATAAGTTTGTGTACAGTCCACAGTGATTTTTACCTTAAATGTTATAATTTTTTATAAAATTTAAATATTGTATTTTAAAAGTTAAAATAAGTAATAATATGTATTTAAATGTGAAAATATAAAAAATATATATAGTATAAAAAATATTTTCAAAATTTTTAAATTTAATATGTAATTTAACAAATACAGTGTATAAGGTAAAAAAATAAGTCGTCTGTCCATAAACTTATGGACATGCCGTCTGTCAAGAGACCCCCTCAATTTTTTTATTGGAAATCTTGTGTTTGTATGTTAAAGTTTTCACACTTTACTTATTTTGACATTAGTTTGTGATATTTTACATCTTAATTTTACATTTTAAATTTATACTTTCATTATGATTGATGTGTTAATTTTTCAACTTGTTGTTTTAAAAGTTAGTAGTGGTATTTCTTTCTTCCGAATATTAGATTCTTATTTAATGTATGCCTTAATGTTTTAATTGTGTGAATTGATTTTTAAAATTTTAATATTGATGTTTTATTTTATTTTTTAATCGCAGTGCCACATTTTGATGTACATTTTGATATTTTAAAATTTACGCAAGATGTTTGATTAAACTTATTTGATATAGTTTTTATTGTATTTTATTAATATTTAAATATTATGATTTGATTTATATTTTACCAGATGTATTAAATGTTTATTTTGATGTGCATATTATTGTTTTCATTTAATGTTGATTATTTACATTGGATGTGTACATTTTAATGCTTTTATCTTATGTTTAAATTTTTTAATTTTTTTGTGTTTTTAGTATTATTATTTGATATTTGATAATTTACGATTTTAATATATTTATTTGATATTTAAAATTTTTAATTTTAATGTGTATTTTAGTATTTTTACTTAATGTTTGATTATTAACATTTTATTTGTAAATTTTTATGTTTTTATTTGATGTTTAACAATTTAATTTTGATACATTCTTTATGTATATAAACATTATAATTTTAGGTATAATTTTAAATTTTTTTATTTGATATTTAACTATTTTATGTTATATGTATAGTGTTTTATTTGAGGTTTTACTATTTTATTTTATTATTTTAATTCAATATTTAACTCTAATTTGATTTGTACTTTTAATATTTGATTTTATGTTTTAATATTTTAATTTGATGTGCATTTTATTTATTTTTTAATATTTTGCATTTGATGTTTTAATATCTTCATTTGATTTTTTAAACTATTTTAATTTTATATTGTTTGTTAGAACAAGCCCGGAGGTAAAATCAGCCCACCAGCCCCTTTTGTCAGGCCCGTATTTAACCTGACTTTGACCTGACCTCTCTGTCCTCCTTCTTCGATCGGTCAGAGTTTCTGCAAAACCCTAACCCGACCCGGCAATGCCCCAAATCCGTGCAATATCACGCCGTTCGCGAGGTGAAATCCAGCGAAATCACGCCGTTCGTGCAAAATCACGTCGTTCTGAACCCAGTGAGGATTGCGATGATTGTGAGGTGAATCCAGCGGCATGAACGCTCGGGTCGAATTTGCCGGGAAATGAAACATCGAATCAACGACGCATCGTGGAAATTGACTTAACATTTTCAAATGATGGATCGATGGACACCGAAACAGGCCAGAAGTCACTACGAGGAGGCTGAGCTAGGCCGCAATGTACCGCCGGTAAACTGAACTTGGCCTGGAAGCATCGCAACAGGCTGAATACTTTTTAAATTTCATTTTAGTCCCTGATATTCATCATTTCCTTTTAATTTAACCCCGACCCTAATTTAATTAAAATTTGACCCCCAAATTTATCAAGTAATTCCCTCATTTATATTTTATCTCTGGTCTTACGGTCTTATCGTAAGACGGTACACAGGAGACGGGGTCCAATATTTCTTATACTTAAACAACTAATCATATGATGAACTGATTTATGTAGATCGTAGTTATCGAAAATATTGTCCAATGATGATCTAGATGATTTCCTTTTAACATAACCAATTAGAAGACCCGAAGGTGTCGAAATTGTATTCTGATGATGATCTATATGATTTCCAATTGATATAAGCATTTTTTTTTCATTCCCGCTACCAGTATTTCAACCTTTTGTCATCCAACTTTGATCCATCTCTTTTGATGTGTGATGTGAGTAGCTACAAATAAATATGGGAAAAAATTAGTTCTAAACACAATAAATGAAACCAATAAACAAAAATACAACCCATCTACAATTCATAAGAGGTCGGCTAGTTTTGATATACTTAAAAAAAACAAAAGAGCTCAGCTATTTGGTCAAGTTCGCACTTTATAATGCTTTAGCTAAAATACGACTACAAACATTAAGATGGAAAATACCCAAATAAAAACACGAAGAAGCAAGCAAATTGCTTAATAAAAATATTACAATACAAACAAAAATAGTAAAAAAATCCAAACCTGACAGATTTTGGGAAATAAAATCCTTCCGAAATGAGAGCAACATTTCTTCAAGTATTCAGGTTTTTATCCAAAATCAACGTAATCATATTCTAAATGAACGCTAGATCCTGGTGGGTAAAATGAACAATCAACGTCATCATTATCAATGCAGTGAAAATAAACGGACACCTCTCTAAATTGAAATTCGGCAATACCTTAGTGAGACACCCAAAGCGATTCATCTTGTCGGAGTTTCACCTAGTGTGCAAGTCACCCGGACTTTTGGAAGAATATTACAACTTGAAATCCTTTCATTTCTCGCTGGAGGACGCAGCCAAGGATTGGCTATATTACCATCTGCCGTGATGCATCACTTCTTGGATGGACATGAAGCGGAGGTTCCTTGAAAAGTAATTTCCAACTTCCAAATCGAGTTTAAAGAAGCAGCTTTCCAACATTTTGAAAATGACGAACGAGTCCCTTTATGAGTATTGGGAGAGGATTAACATATTGTTGGCGAGCTGCCCCAACCATCCGTTCAAAGAAGGTGATTTGGTGTACTACTTCTTCGAAGGCCTTTGTGACGAGGATATGAGAATGGTCAATGCAGCGTGCAATGGCTCCATATCCAACAAGAGCCCCAAGGATTCAATGGCATTATTCAAAGAAATGGCCAATGGTATAAGACAATTTAGCACCCAAACCCGTGTGATGATATTAGATGAGCCTGCTTACTCTCCTAAATTGGAAGAGCAAGTGCAAGCACTTGCCTCGATGATGAAAGAGTTTATGAAAAGGAGAGCTCAACAAGTTAAGGTGACATTTGTTGTCTTGATCATCCTACCAATACATGTCTACAAGTGGTTGAAGATTTTGAAAAGGTGAAGGCTTTGGACTTCAGTGGTAGAAACCGACAATTTGCAGGAGGGAAACAGCAAGGGTTCCGAGGGAACCAATGCAAAGATAGGCAAGACCCCTAAGCAAATTCCTTCAATCCTCGATATCGCGATCACCCCAACATTCGGTGGCTCGAGGAAAATCAAGGGCAACTGAGGTGGAAAACCTCAACCTCAACCCTACCTGAGGGGAGAAAGGTATTCCAACAACAATGATGCTTTGTACAAGTAGGACCGGGAGAAGATCCCATATGCAATAGCTCAATTGGAAAAGAAGAGTGATGTGTTCATGGATCAGACAAGGAGAGTGATTGAGAAGCTCGGCACTAGAGCCTTTTCAAGTATCAAGAATATTGAAGTGCAAGTTGGTCAACTTGCCACTTCGATGAGCCAACTTGAGGCTAGGGAATCCAGAAAGCTACCATCCCAACCCGAGGTTAATCCACTGAATGTAATTTCCTTGAAGATGAGAAGCGAGAAGGAGGTACGCGAGGACGAGAAAGATGTTGTGCAAGAAGATGACTTAATTGTAGAAAGCAACAAGACTAAATTTGAAGAGCAAGAGATGGTTGTTAAAGAGGATCCCTCCAAGGAACTCCCCACCACCGAGGCAAGGGTGATCCTTCCACCGCCATTTCCTAGGGCTCTATGGGGAAGGCCAAAGATGGCAACCAATGAATCTCAAATTCGCAAAGTCTTCGAGAAGGTCGAGGTTAGCATTCTTATTCTTGATGTGATTGAACAAGTTCCCTCTTCTGCTAAATTTTTTAAATATACATACACTAAAAGAAGGATCAAACCAACTAGGAAATTAGGTCAATTAAAAATAGGAAGAGTGGGCACTTTAGCTCATAAGAACGTACCTAAAATGTGTGATGACCCCGTAATGTTTTCGATCCCTATTTCCTTAGGTGGTAAATTGGTGAAGAATGCTATGATCAATTTAGGTGTCTCTACCATCGTGATTCGTTTTAGCCTTTATGGGAACCTAGGCATAGGTGAGCTTAAAGACACTGGACTTATTGTCTAACTAGCCAATCACTCCCAAACCAGGCCTAGAGGTATAGTTAAAGATGGCATGGTTAGAGTAGGCAATTTAGTGTTTCCGGTAGGCTGCTATGTCCTTGATGTAGTGCACAGTGGTGGTGCACCCCCAATTTTATTTTGGAGACATTTCCTTAAAACATCAAGGACTAAAACAGATGTTCATTTGGGGACACTAACCCTATAGGATGATGTTGATAAGGTGGGATTTGAAATTTATAAGTCTAATCATAATTCACCAACTCCCTTATGTGCAAAGTCATATCTCTATGTGATGAACTTTACCAACATGATAACCCTTGCATAATTTATGATGATTAATGCCTTGAGGAGCTCCTTGATGAGTGATGAGAGAAATCATGATGTGAGCTTTGATTATGACAACAATGTCGATAACACCTATGTTATGTGGGAGTTTAGTGATAACCTTTCGATTGTGGATTGTTTTTCTATGCTCACTAACTTGCAGCGGTTGGTGGAGAGTGGCTCGGATTTAAAACATCCGCGACCACCTCTTAAACGCAAGGATTTGTGTAAGGGATCAACATTAACTTAGGTACATTTTTTTTCTTCAATTTTGATGAGGTCTTTCCGAATATAGAAACCTTACATGTTCTATATTCCTTGAATGAGAATTTTGATTATGCACATGTTGATAAGCATGATTTGGATATTCCTTTTGAAATTAAGAATGGTTTACTTCTAATTGCGGACACTAACGTGCAATGGAGAAATAAGCGAAATAAGGAGTTAAAACCTTCTAAACCCCTTCCTACTCCCAAAATCAACAAGAATGTATCTACCATCATGAAGGATGAATGTGTTTCGTATGTGTCTCTCAAAGTGAAGGGTAAGCCCAAGGTAATGTGGAGACTCGTTCATAGGGATATGATCATGGGTGATGTCAAGAATGGTGATTCCGGTGACCCATCAACCCATTTTTGTTCAATAATGAAAGTGCATAAATAATAAACCATGAGGACGACAATAAAGAACGGTGCTTTTATTTTATGATTAGTAGGTTTTGCAAAATTTGTGTGATTTCTGGAATGTGTTTGACTTTTAGTGATGTTTTTAGGGATTATTAGTCATTAGATTTTGGCTGGAACAGTACTATACTCAGTCTTCATGTTTTTGGGTGCAGGGATTTTTGTAACAAAGTTTGAATGAGTAAGATTTGCTACGAACGGTGCCAGCCTCGTGCCAAGGAAGGCAGGCATGAGACCATTTTGTAAAGCGCGACATGTGCCAAAGCAGGCCGGCACTAGACGTTCATGCGACACGGGTATGTCGTTTGAATGTCGCCCGTGCTGCCCAAGCCCACCAATCAAATTTCACAATCCCTGTTATAAATGTCTCGGTCCAACTGTTGTTCTTCATCCTTCTTCTTCCAAAAACCCAGCAAATCCAAAAAAATATGAACCCCTTTCCTCTCCAATCTTAATTCTCTCATAAGTTCCTCAATTCTTAACCAAATTGTCTCAAACTTGTTCCAAAATCTTCCTCTATCTATTCCTCACAAAGCCCATAAAATATTTCTTCCAAAAACATCAAGAATTTACCTAGGTTTTGAAATTTTCAGTTCAGCCATCTTTTCGAATTCTTTCCCAAATAGAATATTTGGTCCATTCTAAGTGCAAAATATTTTTGGATATATTCTACGAGGGTTCCTGCACACTCCACAAGCTTCAATCCACCGGATTTCGTCTCTAATCTCCACTATAGGTACACGGCCGAACTCATTTTCAAAAAGTTTGGAATTTTGAGACATCTTGAAGGGGTTTAGGTGTGACTATTATATTCTCCTGGGAGAATTTTGGATTTGGGGTAGTTATTGAGATTTGTGGGTTGTGAGATACTATTTGTTTGTGATGTTCATTATTTTTGCATGTCATCATGCCGAGGAAACATAGAGCCGGTCCCAGTGAGCCATTTATAGGGCTGCGAAAGCTCCAAGAAGAGTATCAGGAGTGATGGGAGCGTCTTATGGGATGCCTCATCCTAGAGACGAAGTTTTTAGATGAGATGACCCTCAAGGACCTCAAACTCTATAAACCAGTTGGAGTACTCAAGTGGAGAATATGGCTGAAAGTCTTCACAGAAAAGTCGGCCCCCACTTATACTAGGTACACCTTAGAGTTTTTGGCGACTTTCAAGCCAGGGGTGAAAAGGTTTGGTGGGAAGATAGCCTAGTTCCTTATGGGGGATGTGCTCATTCTATGACATACAACGAGATAGCTACATGGTTCGAATGGAAGCATTATACAGAGATGGAGGGATATTCCAAGGATCACTCGAGCTTTGACGTTCATACGTTATGGGCATCCATTACCCGACGACCAAGAGTGAATGTGAGTAAGAATAGTGATATAGTGCACCCGACACTGAGATATGTTGTGAGAATGTTGAGTATAGTGATACAGTGCAATGGAGAGGCCACCACTTGTACTGATAGGGACTGTAGGATCTTGTGGTCAATTTTCACTGGGCGAGCATGCCCTGATCTTGTCCATGATTTTGTCACCCAGTGCTACGACCTCTCCACGAGATCGTCGGGCAAGATAGTAGTTAGGGGTATGATATCACTCCTAGCTTTTCATTTTAGCCTGCTGATGGACAAAGGTATGCGGGAGAACCTACAATCCACATACACCCTCACTCATGTAGCTATGGCAGAGGCCAATATGATACATTTGGAGTCATGGGTGATTTACTGGCACTATAAAAGCGCCAACTTCATAAGACTCCCCCAGTCTACGAGAACCAAGCTAGCCAAGATATTCAAGATTCAGGTGGTAGTTGTAGGCCTCCATGCAAAGAAGGATGCCGAGCCATGAGAGGTGAATGACTATGTTCCAATGGATAAGAATCAGATTCCCAAGCAGCCAACACAGTCATCCCACATCAACCACGAGCAGTTTCGGCCACCGATGATGTTTGTGCACCCACCACCCGTTGAGCAGAAGTCATATCACCACCACCTTACCAGGGGCCAATTGAGATTCGGGAGGATCCATAACAGTCTACCGTGCACAGTGCTAGAGAGCTCAACATGCACAGTTACTCTCCCCACTTTGATGATTACGCGGAGTCAAGCAGGCATAGCAGTCGTGGACCTCTCCTAGTTTCGAGCAACACCGATACAAAATCTCTATCCCGTCCTAGTAGGAGACTCACTCTTGGCAGCACCAGCGGTTCAGCCCATTCCTGGAGCATGGTTCATAGGGATACTAGTCTACTTCATCTTACGACATGTGTACCAGTCACCGAGACACGAGACATAGTGGATGCAGGCTTGGGGGGACTCCATCTTCGGGATTAGGCAAGATGTGACTCAACTTGGTGCACAACTCGACTATCATCAAGGTAAGATTGCATACAGGTTTTACCGGGTTGATGATCAGATACAGTATTTAAGGATGGATATGGGCTTGCTCCACCATGATATGAGGGTGACCATAGATAGGCTGAGAGAAGCAGGCATTGGAGATGGTCACCCACATCATGAGCCGCACAGGAAGAGGTGTTGAGGTAGATGTGGTGGACGGTGTTGAGGTCTCTTCTGTGTTTTCAACTTCTGTCTTGCCTTGGTCACATGCATTGGGGACAATATATGAACT
>JAULKM010076221.1:0-11754 GCA_032355605.1 Rubia tinctorum
AAATCGTGCGGCCTAATTATTTTATAATTGATTCTTATGTGTTCGTGATTGTTTTAGGTTTAATTTATTATTAATGTTTTTAAGCCCGATCAACTTGAATATTTTTAGGATATTGGTATCTAATTCAACCAATACGTAATCGTTTGAAAGGGTTAGTAAGTAGCGAGTTCTTGTGAAAGCTATTCAGATAACTAGGTAAGACTGTAACAGCAAGATGGAGAACAATTAAGTGTGTGTTACAACTTGCAAATGCTTGGGTTACAAGTATGTGTGTTACAACTTGCAAATGCTTGATCGCCGTAATATTCTATATGACGCCAGTCCATCAAGTATGCTCTGGTGGCATACGATTTGGAGTATTTTCTGCTATCGGGTTCGACTCCGCCTGAAGTTATGCTGCCTTTAACAAATCCTTCCAAGTCGTAATCATCCCTCATACCCAATCCTGAGTTTCTTCTTGGAAAAAAGGATCATTTGTTTCTCCTATGGATCCAGTCGACAATCTCAAAGCCGCTGCTTCCTTATGTTGTTTATGAGGTCACAACATCTGATGCCTGGACTATTTTAGAACAGATGTTCCATGCACAAACTCGCGCCAATTTGGTGCATCTCAAGCACCAACTTCAAACATTTCCGAAGGGTTCTCTCTCAATTGTTGAATATGTGGAGAAAAGTGCTCGTTTTCTAATTCTCTTACCGAGTGTTCTCACTTTTTTTACGATAATGAATTTTTTGAATGCATTCTTCATGGCCTCGATGAGACTTACTCTACGTTTCACACTGCCTTTAATCTTTGTACATGGGCGATCTCCTCACATCAGCTCCTGGGTATGTTATTGGAGGAGGAAGTGCACAAGTAGGACATGCATGACTAACCCCTCACTTTGTGGCAAACACCGCCACCCAGTCATCTGTTTCAGCGTCCGATGGGTCCTCGCGGCTAGCCCTCTAATGCTAGATTTGTCGTTGATCTGGTAATGAAGCTCTCAACTGCTGGCAGCAACTGAACACAATTGAGTTCCCGGTGACACATCCCCGTCCAAACCAATCAAACCCACAATGTTGTGACAATCGGGCTAGTTAGCTACCGATGAATGTCGGCCAAGCCTATGTAATGGCTAATCTGGTGCCTCTATCAGCTCTGCATAACCCTGGATGGTTCTTTGATCCTAGTGCTACAAATCATGTTACCTCTAACTTCTCCAATATCTTTATTAATTCTGAATACACTGGTATTGATGGCTTAAAAGTTAGCAATGGAACGTCCCTTCCTATTACGCATTTGGGATCATCTATTTTGCCATGTTTTAACAAGCTTGTTCATTTACATAATATCCTCTTTGTTCCTGATATTTGCAAAAATCTCCTTAGTATTTCTCAAATTACTAAAGATAATGGTACTTATATGCTATTTTCCCTACTCATTGATATGTGAAAGATAAGCAAGGTTGGACAATTCTAACCATAACCGTTGAAAATGGTCTCTATCACCTAAGCCCGCCACCCCAGTCATCCAAAACTCTCTCTATTACTCTACTTGGTGTGCATGCACTTACAAACCTGACATGCACATCTTGGTCATCCTCATGAGTCGTCTCTTCATTTTTTTCATTTAACGTTTTAAGCTTCCTTTGTCGTTAAATAACTTACAAACCATTTGTGAGTCTTTTCAGCTCGGTAAGAGCTATAGATTACCTATTTCTCATGTTCATGAGTCTAGTAAGGCACATTTCAATCTTGTTTACTCAGATGTTTGGGGTCCTGCCCTTGTTTCTTCGTTTATGGAAATCGTTATTTTTATTTTTGTCGATGACTGCACAAAATTTGTTTGGATATATTTTATTGCTGAAAAATAGAGGTTCTTCATCAATTCCAATTTTTTTTTAAAAATGCCTGAAACTCAGTTTTACTCTAAAATCAAACAATTCCATTCAGACTGGGGGGTGAATTTTTATTTGTCTCTTCTTACCTTCAAAATCAGGGTATTTCTCATCGTCCTTCTTGTCCTCATACTCAGTCTCAAAATGGTGTTGTTGAACATCGTCATCTTACGATTGTTGAGAAGGGTCTTTCTCTTCTGTAGCATGCTCGACTACCCACTGTCTTCTGGAAGCACACAACTTTCATACCTCTGTCTACCTTCATAATCATGCACTTTCTCCAACACTAAGCCACAAATATCCATTTGAGTCACTTTTTCATAAAATTCCTAATTATAATTGATTCTTATGTGTTTGTGATTATTTTTGGTTTAATTTATTGTTAATGTATTTAAGAAAGATCAACTTGAATATTGTTAGGATATTTCTATCTAATACAACCAATACATAATCGTTTGAAAGGGTTAGTAAGTAGCAAGTTCTTATGGAAGCTATACAGATAACTAGGTAAGAATGTAACAGCAAGATGGAGAACAATTAAGTGTGTGTTACAACTTGCAAATGCTTGGGTTACAATTAAGTGTGTGTTTCAACTTGTAAATGCTTGATCGCCATAATTATTCTATATGGCGCCAGTCCATCAAGTATGCTCTTGTGGCTTATGATTTGGATTCTTTTCTGCTATCGGGTTCGGCTCCGCCTGAAGTTCTTCCGCCATCAATAGATCCTTCCAAGTCGTAATCATCCGCCATACCCAATCTGGAGTTTCAGTTATCATGCTAGAAATGCTTACCAATTGCTCCTAAGATGAAATCTAAGCTAGATAATGAAAAATCATAAAAAAAAATTACAAGAATCCATGGAAGAAGTACAAAAACTAATAAAAGATGAAGAAAAACTAGGGTTTTGAGTGCCCAAGTCGGGCTTACACAAATGGGAAAGAAGGGGGGGTATTTATAGTCTAAGAATTAAAAAAAGAAAAGCAATATTATGGCTACTGGGCTCTTAGACACTTACCGTGTCTAATTGGCACTGGCCATCTACACTGACCATGTCAAATTAACACTGGCCGTGTCAAGTGTTCTGCTCATCTTCTACCAATTTCTAGAATAATTGATTTCTGTTCAAAATTCTGTCGCTACGGTTAACCATTGATCTGTTTTGAGAGTTCTTTTAGTAAATTTTATAGTGCTCAAGAAGAATAATCCAATGGTACCCTCAGAGGTTGATTCTTCTCAAATTGTTCCCAAAACATAGTTTAAACTTGCAGATCACAATTTATCCGCTTCTTTGTCCTCCTTCTCCGACCCTTTTATCTTCTACCACGTTTTGACTCGTGGCTTTTAATCTTATAACATCCTTGCGAATGGCCATTAATAAAATACTCCAAAGTGCTTACAAGAAATATACAAATTAAGCTCACAAAAGGGATCTAGATGCTCGTAAGGACCAAAAATTCATTAGACTCAGACTAGGTTACAAAATGAAGGATTTAGATACGAAAACCGAAAATGGTTATCTAAACCCCTTATGATATAAACCTACCCAAATCTAGCAATCTTCCAACAAAAAGAAAACAAACCACATGTTAAATGCTTTGGAAAATACATGCATTTGACGTCTCATCAATAACATTTGAGCATGGGGACAATTACTACGAACATGTCCTTTTTTACAATTAAAACAACTAGAAGTGTTAATTGAAACTGAATTCGATGAAGAGATAGAGGACTTACCTGAACTTCTCGAAGACTTTTAGTTTCATGTCTATGGAGCCACCCTTATATCAGTGGAATTATAAGTCAGATTTGAATAGTTCTGGACTGACCTACGGCCGCACATTGGAGCCATTCTACCTCGGCCATAACTAGGGTTTTCAGAGTCAAACCTTAATTGTTGTGTGAGAATCCGAACTGTGGTTTCCTCGTCCATATAGTGCTCTCAACAAACCTTTTTTCATTAATAAATCATCCATGGAGATGTGATGTTGAAGCTTGACCGGCGTTTGAAGGTTCTCACGCAAGCCTTTAATGAATCAATTTTTTTATGAATGTGTCATCTTCTTTCATCCCGACCCTTCTCATTGTCAACTTAAGATCTTTCCAGTACTCATGCTGGCCAAATATGAATGTTTCTCCATCTGATAAGTAGGTGGAACATGAAAATGGCGAAGCTCAGACATCAATCTCTCCTATGTGGAGATAGGTTTCTTCCCGTCAAGTTGTCTTTTTTCTGTCAAATATTTCCACCATTTAGCCGCATAGTGAGTGAAGAAATATGGTGCCACCTTAACTCTTTTTTTCTCCCAATAGTTTTTGAGATCAAACAGATTCTCAATCTATCTCTTCCAATCAAGATACTTCACCGGATTGTGTTGACCATCAAATCGAGGGAAATCGCACTTCAAACCCATGATGTCTCGAGCAGAGATTGAACTTAAACCTGAACTCAAACTGGATCTCATTCTCCTTCGGGGATCATAATGTCTGTCGTGGGGATACCTTCTTGAAAACCCTCGATGAGATCGTCTTTCCGATTCATTGGAATCTTCATCGGAACTACTATAACCTTGAAATTTGCAAAAAAAAATCTTGAGAATCATTCTTCATGGCCGTGGACAGTGGTGTAAGCAGTGGCATGGTGTCAAATTTTCTTGCCAATCTATGCACCTCACTAAAAACTGCATTCATAGTGATGGCAATCTATTCTGTATCAACAGGTTCATTCGACCTGAATTAATGTTGCTCCCAATTACCCGTAGGTTCATCTTGTGGTTTTTCACCATGTCTACTAAGGGAAACATTCGTCAATGATAGATTTTTGGAATTTCCAACAAAAGGCAGGATGAACGGATTATCGTCCGCCATCTTCACTAAATTTCTAGGAAAATAAATGGTTAGTGTAAAAAAATCATCCCTCCCCCTTCCCTTTTTTAAAGTTCACTCACTAAGTGTATAACACTCAAAACTCACAAGGTGAAGGCTAATGTAAGGTCAATCAATCAATTCACCGCAGATTCAAAGCAATGTAGGAGAAAAGTACTGCAGAATAATTTAAAATTTAAAAAAATATATCAACTCAAAATTAGACTCTACAATCTAGAAATCCAAATTCTAAAAAGAATAAGGAACAAAACTCAAATTGAATGGCAAGAACCGGACCTGTAATGAAGGAGATATGATCAAAACAAGAATGCTTCATATAGGCGTCAAATAAGTTCCAAAAATTTTAGCAACGTTTCCGAAATCAAATTTGATTAGAAACTTAAACCCAAATCCCTTGTGGTAAAGGATTTTTTATACTTACTTGATTCCCAATATAAATTTCCAGATCAATTTCCCCCTCTCAATTGGATTCGACTTCCTTTTCCTTTTCCTTTTCCTTTTCCGATTAGGATTTTGTTTCCCTTTTCCCTTTTCAACTCGGATTTCCTTTTTCCTTTCTTTCCTTTTCAGCATTAAATTCGAATTTCACACACCATATAACACTAAAAATCATAACCTTATCCCCCAAAAAATTCAAACCCTGTGCAATTTCTATTTCAAAAATTGTAATATAGTTCCCAAACTTTTGAAAATTACAAATCTGCCCCAAATTTTCGATTTCAAACCCTCAATTCTGAGTTGAAATCGCTACCCTTTTTGTTTTGTTATTTTCAATTTTTTGAACAATGATCGCCTATACAAAACTTTGAATAAGAAATCTGAGACAACTTTCTCCTGATTCCAATGAACTTCGAGATATTCAAGATCGTAAGGATCGATAATATGACACTGTATGTGGAAATTACACAAGGCTCTTTTTTCATAAGGTGTAATTAAGAATTCATGAACAATTCAAGATCATGGAATCAAAGAACGACAAAGAAAACAACAAGGATTATGGGCATGCAATAATATTTAAGATGAGTTGACGAAAAATATTGCATGTGCATAACTGTATAAGCTACCTAAAAACTACAAAACTGGCCGGGAGGTGAAGGAGGATAATACTTGTTAACACTCAGACCCATCAACGTCCTCCTGACTTTATTGAAGAACGTGAAGGCAGATAGTAATACGAGAGTATTCTAACTCTCGAACCCCTCGATGAACTTCGACTCTAGATTCAATCCTTCTACTAATAAAGATAAAACCAAAAAGTAGTTACAATATGACATGAAATAGTTCACAAATGTAAGAGAAAATTTTCGAAAATAAATACATGTAAAAACTTGAAACGCTTGAAGATTTTTGGCCACAAGGATCCTTTGTTTATCTCATACCAACTGATATGAATCTCATTGTGATGACTATGGATTGTGGAATTTTAGATCTTTAACTAAACTAGAGATTTCGTAAAACCTAGTATAGCCACAGAAACTGATCAAAACTAACCCTCTGGATCTTGAACAGCTCGAAATTTATAAAAGCTAACTAGCCCGAATGGTTAGTTCACATATCGAAGGTATTGATATTTAATTAACCGGTAGGATTAAGGGTTAGTTCACAGATCGAATGTATTGATATTTCATTAACCGGCAGGATTAAGCAACAATGAACATAGCTCGCAATCACAGACTATGATCTCAAAATTTTGAATATATGATTGATAAAAAGGTTTAAAATATCTTGGTCATACCCCTTCATTTATAGGGATAAAATCGGCCCAAAATCATAATCACAATTGGAAATTGAATCAACTTATGGCAGCTTTAAGAAGCTAAAACCATATCTAAATAGATCTCTTAAAATACATGGTAATCTACACGATTCTTCTCCAAGAAACCTTGAAGAATATTACCTTATCTAATCTTACTAAATCTATGTCTAATTAAAATAAATGTCAATATTTTTGAAACCCTAATGGGCTGGGTCAAAAATACTGGACTGAATTCGAAAATAGCTCTTCAAAAGCCTACATGGTCGAGCTATGGACTGAAATAAAATAATATTACAATAGTTTACAACGATCACAATACCTCGTCAAAAATCCAGTGGGAAAAAGAGTATAGTGTTCTTCACCATATCTTCAGTTAATCGACAAGGTTGAATAATTAATCCAAGCCCTAGCTTATTTTAGTCTTGAGTTCTTCATCATGAAGTTGATTAATCAAAGACTTAAATGCCGCATCTCTAAGCTTCATTCTTGGCCTTATCATTGGTCCAACCATGTCACTTAGATAATCCCTATCATAACCTTTAAATGTTTGAACAAGTTGTGGAATATCTTCATTTATGGTGGTAGTCTTCTTGGCATCTCCATCACCCGACCCTATCCGCCACCGCCTAAACATCAGCTCCTCCACCAGCCTCATCAATAGCCCTAGTTGCTGAGCCCCTTCAACATCGTTCAGCCTCCCACTTTTGTCCTCTTCTCTTCCCCTGCTGCTCCACCTAATCCCCAGCGTCTAAGCGAACGCAAACACGAGGATGAGCGGTGGTTCAAACTGTGTTTTCATATCTTTTTCGGTGTCTGAAGTGAGGCGGTGATGGTAGGGGGTAGGTGGGCTGAGAAAAAGAGAGCAGGACGGAGGGTTGGGTGATGTTTAATTGAAATTTTGAGCAGCTTGAGGGTGGAAGTGTCTATTTTGATTTTTAATTTTTTTCAATTTTTTTAACTCAAGGGTATAGTGATCATTTCACCTATTTCTGCCCAATTTGGCCATTGACATTTCAGTAAACAAAATATAGAGTTATTTTTGCACTTTCATATTTTACAAGGTTATTTCTTCACTTTCGACCAAAATATAGAGTTAAAAACGCACATTTCTCTATCAATTTAGACCCTCAAAATTTCTTCTAATCTTTAAAGTTAACATACATTTATACTTGCGTAATAATTTCATTTTAAAATTTAACATACATTTATACTTGCGTAATAATTTCATTTTATAATAGTTTTGGATTTATAATACCTTAGATTTTTTTAAATATAAAAAATAGGTATTTTTTAATCTTAAATGGAGAGTATAGTTTAAAAATAAGACTAAAGATAGATATGAAATATTTATCAATAGTTTTCATACCATAATAGGCAGAGATAAAGAACATGTTAAATTTTATATTTTTAATTCCTTGCAATAGAAAATGAAAATTTTAATTATCACACCGATCATATTAATTATGTTAGCTACCCATTGAGACGTTGTTTGAGGTGTCGTAAATCCCCAAGAAATAATAACTTAACATATTTTTTTAAAAATAAAGTAATTATCCATGATTCAAATTTGATGACCAATTTGGAAATATTACACCTATAACGTTAAACGTAGTCCAACTAGTCACTATTAGAATTATTTCTCTTATTATTTTTGTTCTACTATAAATGTCTATGATGGGCTATAATGGATCAATCAATTTAGGATTTTATATTTGACTCTAAAAATGAAATATGTTTATAATTTAAGAATTTTGTCGGAGAGCTATTGTAGTTCACACCATCACTGACTTGGGGTCAAATTTAATTGAAATGAATATGGAGATGAGAAGGAGGAAATCCATGGCTCGAAAATAATTTACCCCAATTTTCAAGTTGTACATATCAAACACTAGTCGGAATATTCTTGTAAGTCGTCATCATTAAAATTTTCCCCTCGGTGTTTTGGAGGATGACTATAACTTTCACATTTTATTTTTGACAAATTAAATTTATGCTTCATTGATAGAATTAGTGGAAGCAAGTTACCCAACCCTCCACTTGGAGTTGGCAACTGGGTGGGTCGCTTGGGGATGTCACGGACCGGCCCGATACTAAGCACGTAAGGGACGAGCACGTTTGAGGCCCAAGCACGACCCAGACATGAACTAATGGTTTTCGTATTGGGCCATGACAATGAGTTGAGAAGAATTTTGGTCCTAAGCACGACACGACTTGGTCAGCACGAACCCGACCCGAAAGGTCCGGTCGGGTATAAATTTTGGTAGTATATAATGGGTTTAATAAATATATATTGTTGGTAAAAATTAAACCCATGAAATTCAAGTCTTAATTATTCAATACTCATCAAATTGGTAATTTATTTGAGCTATTTAATTATATACTTATATTAGATTAACTATATTATATAAAATGACTTCCAAATAAAAATAAATAAATAAAATAATTAATTAATATATTTTATTCATTAATATGACAGTATATTGTGACAAAATGTAATGAATTATAATGTTCAAACTGTTATAAAAGTAATAAGTTAAAATGTTAAGCTATACTTAAGTAAATTTAACTAGTTAACCAATCCAATTAATTCTAATGTATTGATGAATGAATAAAATAAATTAAAATTTCACCACATATTATTTTCAAAAATGTTTTATATCATAATTTTGTTTATATTTATTTTACATGTAATTAAATTTATATATATATATATTAAAATTTATTAGATAAAAGACTAAATTTAGTTCGCTGAGTGAACTCAATTAGACAAGCTCGACACAACTCAACGTGTTGAACAAGCACGACATGAAACAAAAAGCACGAAGCATGTGGGCGGGCCGCGAGGTGACAGCACAAAACGACACGAAGCAAGATAGGCACTAGCACGACAGTGGACCTCATATTATATAAGCAGGAAGACACGACACAAGCACGACACGAATCCAACTCTACTCAAGGACAGGGTGACTACTCTAGAATCATTCTTTTAATCTTTATTATTTGGAGAAAAGAGATTAATACATTAGCTGTTCATTTTTTAATTTTTTAAAGTTTTAAGGTTAAATGCCAAATTGAGAACTTTTCTCTTAAGAGAGCTACAAATTTTTTTTAAATCATAAAGTATTTTTATTTGTTTTATAAAGAATAGTTCAAGGGGATTTATTTTTCTAATATCAATTTTTTTGCTAATGGTTAATTTAGAATGTTATTTGTTACTGTACCTTTTACCTCTAAAAGAAATATATTATTATTATTAATTCATTTTTATATTCAACTCAAATTTGTCAAAATATGATGATTAATTTGTTTGATGGAAAATATTTCCTTATGCCTTTACAAGGCATGTCGAGGGAATATTTCCACAACTATTATTGAAGGATCAACATGTTAACGTTTGGAAAGTGACGATTGAAAAAATTGAAGATCGGATATGTATTGTCGATGGTTGGCCGACATTTTTCAAATAAAGATTTGTGGTGATGGGGGATGTTCTTGTTTTTTGATACGACTGGGTCATATATTTTATGTGGCTTTATTAGGATTAGTGATGTGTGCGATTAGTGTTGTTTATTTGGGGTATTAAATTGAGCTTTTATGGGAATGATTTGCACATTATGTGTGTTTTTTATGCAGATTTGATAATTGAACAATTCTAGAGACGAATGCAAGAAAGATGAGAAAGTGAATAATTATGGAGCTTAGATGGGATCTTAACACTACAAAAAATTTCCAACTGAGTTTTTTGATGAGGTATGCTCCAATGGATAATTAATTTCTTATTCCAACATTTGAAGAAAATAAGCAATAAGAAGAAAATGAGGATTTTATGAATCATTCTGTGGAGAGAAGATGATGAAGATCCTGAGATGACTACCACCATAAATGAAGACATTCCACGTCTTGATCCAACATTCAAGGGTTTTGTTCGGGATCCTCTAAGTGACATGGTTTGACCAATGACAAGGTCAAGAATTAAGCTTAGAGATGTTGCATTGAATGTTTTGATTCGTCGCCTTCATGATGAAGAACTTAAGAAGAAGTCGGAAAGGTCTTGGATTACTTATTAAAGTTTGTCGATTACCTGAAGATATTAAGAAGATCACTATACTCTTTTTCCCATTGAGTTTTAATGAGGTAGTATAATCATTGTAACATTAATTTTATTTTTGGGTTTTGGACTGATAGTTTCGGCCATGTGGGCCTTATGGAGCTGTTCGAATAATGACAGTCCATTAGGGTTTAGCATATTCAGTTTTATTTTGATTAGAATTATATTTGGTAAGATTAGATAAGGTAATATTTTTCCAGTCTAATTCTAAGACTGGGTGCGGCCGAAATATGGCTGATAGGGTTTGATTTTTTGTATTTTAGTTAGATATGGTTTTAGCTTCCTAAAGCTGCCATGAGATTGATTCAGATTCTAATTGTGATTATGGTTTTGAGGAGCTCGAATTCTTCTCTATTAAAAGAGGAGGGCAGCCTATATTGTATTACAACTTTTATCAATCAAATATTCAGAATTTTGAGTTATTCTAATTATCTTCATTGTTGCTTAACTCGTTCTTTCTCTACTCATTCTCATGTTCTGATCTTACATTTTTGAGAGAGTTTACTCGCCAATAAGGATATGCTTGTACATGTTTCTCCACAATTTTCTAAGTTGTTAAAGGATTTTGAAGATGTTTTTCCTGAAGCATTACCGCATGGATTGCCTCTATTGCGTGGCATTGAACATCATATTGATCTTATCCCAGGTTCAGTTATTCCTAATCATCTGGCATACAAATAAAACCTTCAAGAAACAAAGGAGCTACAACGACAAGTAGAGGAGTTACTACAGAATGGGTTTGTACGCAAATCTATATCTCCTTTTGTTGTACCTGTCATTTTGGTTCCTGAGAAAGATAAATCTTGGCAAAAGTGCATTGATTGTCGTTCAATTAACAAGATAACCATTAAGTATCGTCATCCTATTCCTAGATTAGGAATAGGATATGCTTGAGGATTTGCATGGTTCTATGATATATACAAAGATTAATTTAACTCAGGGTTACCATCAGATTCATATTAATGAGGGGGATGAGTGGAAAACTGCATTTAAAACTAAGTTTGGTTTATATGAATGGATTGTTATACCTTTCGGATTGACCAATGCTCCTAGTACTTTTATGCGGTTGATGAATCATGTCTTGAGAAAGTTCATTGGTCATTTTGTTGTCGTTTATTTTGATGA